>OU383773.1:24942522-24980022 GCA_910950805.1 Acrocephalus scirpaceus scirpaceus
TTTTTATACATGTATTTTTTGTCGACCAAAGCAGTCTGGGATGGAATCTTATCTAAGAGGCTTTTTTGTCTTCAAAACTGTGCTAGCATGGCAATACCACTTCTCAGGACCAGAGTTAGGCTCTCAGCCATGCTCCACAGCAAGAAAGAGACTCTTGGGCCCTGCAGTCTCTTCTGTCCCAAAGACTTGCCCTGAAGCCAGACCTACTTTCTGTTCCCAGCTTTGCCTCTCTCTGTTACCTGATTATAAGCAAGTCACTTAAACCTTCTTGAAACCTTTCACACACTGTATATCCTGTCTGGTCTAGATCCACTACAGATTGCTAGGTCTACCAAACGCTACATTGCAGACAGATGCCAATATTTGTGTTTCTGTAATAAAAATTCTGGGAAAGAAGCTACTCTTCACCATGTGTTTGTGCAGTGCCTCACGCCAGGAAGCCCTGATCTATTACAGATAATAAATAGACATTGAATTGCTTATCTTTCTACCAATTCTGGTTCAGAGGAAGATAAGATCATTCAACTGCAGAAAACTTCACTGGCCTTTTTGTGCATATTTTCTATATTAATATCAAGCAGCATTTAATCTGTTAAATTTAAGTGGTACATGGTGTACATGTTCAGTACTGCCAACACTTTTTTCAATAGATGTGCTGTGCATATTTTTTTTAAGCATCAGTATAAATATGATTTGATCATTTTGAGTTACTCAGGCTCTCTGAACAAATTTGTCTTAATTTAAATCTTTATTTTTTAATACCTCTGTAATAATTTATTTAAACCTGCAATTTTAAAAACATCAAAGCCTAATTTTATACTATGTTCTAATGAAGCCTTTTGAATTTAAATTATAATACTGAAATATTTCTGTTGCTGATGGAGGAGGCTAAGATACTGCCTAAATCTTAAAGGATATAAGGCCCAATCCAAAACAAGAGTGGAGTTTGTTTCAGACACTGAAGTGTAACAATTTAGGGTAATGTAAGCTGGTAATGTCATGTTTATTTACAATCAGAGTTTTTCTGGTTGAGAACTGGTTTGTATCTCTCATGTACAGAGGTACAGTAGTCTATTTACAGGCAGCAGCAGCAACGTGCTGCTGCAGGTGTAGAGAACTGCCTTTGCTATCAGATCAGAGCATCTGCACAATCCTCTGTGTCCAAGGCTACGTTGGTTTCAGAGTCTCTATGAGTATGTTTGAGTTGCCTTAGGAGCCTCATCTCTCCCTGCTTACAATAGGGGAGGATACTGATGTTTCATTCTGCATTCAAAATTAGTTCTCATTATCTTCCCAAAAACTAGTTCCTGTGTATCAGGGCCATGGTGACCAGAAGCAGTCTGCACACTTGACCTACCTATAGAGAGGTCCTGATAATTCTTCTCTCAACGAACTGATTATTTATTAATATATGGTGTGATAAAGAATGTTTAGAATAATGTTTTGAGCAGGTTGAGCTGAACAATAAATTTTTAAATACTGCTTTTCTTGACTTCAAGTTAAGTATTTGTCCAAATATTACTTTGTGCCATTACAAGCCCAAATTATAAGGCATGTCAATCATAGTTTTCTATACTAACTTCTAAAAAATTAAGCAACTGAGTATATCTGTGTTTAATAAATGTATTAAAAGCTCTACATGCTTGTTCTGTGCAAAGAAAATCTGTTCATTCTTTTTAGATAAACTTATCTGCAAATGTTCATGTTTATGGTTAAAGGGCAAGAATGAACATTTCTTTAGGAGAAGGTAAATAAGTAAAATAGATCACAGTTTTTGTTGAACAGTTCAAAATTTGGTTGTCTCTAGAAGTAACTTAGCACAAAAAAGGTCCTTCTTTGTTTGTGATAGTAGATAAGGAACACAAATATGTTGTTTCTTCCTTCATTACTTACCTTCACATTTCTACCTCACAGGCCTGCTGAGATGTGATGATACATCTTTTAAGTATGTACCACTAGTCAAATATTAGATCTGATTCTTTTATTTCTTTCAGATATTTATTTGTAAATATATGTGAGCTTCTCCAACTATTTTCTGTCATGCAAGGCAGTTCAGGTAGTTGAGTGTCTTGAATTGTAGTCTGTATGAGCTTTTTAAAGAAATAATAAAATTAAAACAAGTGAAACACCCTGCTCACAACACAGTCAGTCAGTGAACACAATGTCTTTAACGACCTAAAGAAAATAGATATTTGGTTCTTTCACAAAACATATCTGTTCTGTTTGATCTCAAAAGACCTCCATATTCCACAACCAACTGTCTTTCCATCCTAAGATGAATAACTGATAGCAATATCTAGTTTTTTCTCCACTGTTCAAAGTTTCATATGCACTGACTATTCTGGCATTTTTTGTGACACAGAGGTTCCGCCGTTATAGTACAGCAACAGGTGCTGGAGCAGTTGTCATTGTTACAATGCTAACAAAGTAATTTACCAAGATCCTGGGCTCAAAACTTTTCAGAACATCTGTTTTTTGTTTGGTTCCCTGCACATTACTTTCAGAACTTTTTTGACTTCAGAAGTATTTCCCTGCTTAAAAATGAAGGGCTTTTTGATTTTGTTTGTTTAGGTTTTTTTTTAAGTGGGAGTTGTTTCAAAAGCAAAGGAAACTACTGAAGTTCTTTGTCTTATCTTTAGTTACTAAAAGTTATGTAATTTAATCCAATACTTGAAAATTCTGAGGTAAAAAATCATAATGGAGTAGTGATGGCATAAGAGAGGTCAAGGCAAATCACTTTATGGTACAAAAAATAATTAGGTAAAAATGAGTGGCTTTTCTTAGTATCGGTGTTGGCATGTGCTGTAAAGAAAAGATGTTTCCCAAGATGTGTAACTATCTCTGCAGAGGGAAGAGACATACAGTTCCACCTGCTCTGGTAAAAAGTATGACCCCAGTAGATGGGCAAAATGTGCTGCCCAGGGATCAATGAGCATTTTCAGTTCTCTTTGTCTGAGTCCTGGTAATCTCCAGGCCATGACCCAAGTCCCAGTGGGGCCATGAAAGAACAGTTAGAAATCCTTCAAGCTACATCTGGCTAGGAGGAGGATTGTAGCCCTCTGGGTGATTAACTGAAGCTCTGGAATGTGAGATTTTCCTGTAATCTTTATCTTAATGTGCAACTGCAAGTGTGATGGGAAAGCTGAGGGCAATCCTATTCTCAATCCTGTTCTCCCCAAGGCCCTCAGAATGGTGACTGAGGGGGCTTATAGAGTTGCAGGTTCCCTGGTTTCAGACAATTTTTGAGTCCTAACTGCAGTCTGAATGGGAAACAAAGGATTGTTGAAAACAGCTGCTCCATAGGAGATCATGTTTTAGATAGTAAGTAAGCAGAATAAGTCAGCCAAGACAGTGCTTTTTCCCTCTTTAAAGATATGGTGCTCACACCTGGCTTTCTCACAGCATTTACTGTTTCCTTTTACATTTTTGGTAAACTCCCATCCTTCCATGCATATTTAGTACAGCTATAGCCACTTCTGGAGGCTGCCTACTTTCAGGCACCACAAACCTAGCTGGGAATGATGGCAACAGTTTCAATTCAAAGCAGGCTTTCCTCTGACTTCTGATTTTTCTTTTTCATCTCTGTTGAAACTGCTTGCAAGCTGCCCTCTTAACATGTGCTACACTCTTGCAGGCCAATCTGCCCCTGCTGCAGCGGGAGCTGCTGCACTGTGCAAGGCTAGCCAAGCAGAACCCAGCCCAGTACCTCGCCCAGCATGAACAGCTGCTTCTGGATGCCAGCACCACCTCACCTGTTGACTCCTCAGAGCTGCTTCTCGATGTGAATGAAAACGGGAAGAGGCGAACTCCAGACAGGTGAGCACCACTGCACCTTTTGTACCCTGCCCAGAGTGTCTGTGGGTCCAAGATGCTGAGCTCCACCAGCACGGGGGGAGTGTGCAGGTGGGTGCTGGGGGGATACTCTGATGGTGTTCGCTGGGTGCCTTCACGTCCAACCTGAATGTGAATGTTTCCAGAAATGGCGCATCCACCACCTCTCTGGGCAACATGTGCCAGTGTTTCACCACCTTCTGTATGAAAAATTTCTTCCTTATAACTGGTCTGAATCTACTCTCTTATTAGCTTAAAATCATTATCCTGTGCCCTTTCATAACAGATCCTGCTTGTGCATGTCTACATATACATATTTACATATATATATAGAGAGAAAGCTACATACATGTATGTATTCCAGAGTAGATAAATATAATACATGCACACAACTGACTCAGTCACCTCAGGACACACTGTGGTCATATCAACACAGAAGTAATGGTCAGCCAGTACTATAGTACTTTGTGCACAGCATCTCTGCCATGAAGTGACAAGCAGCAGATCATGCTAGCTCCATATGCAAGTCCTTTGCATCTGACATTTTGTTGAATTCAACAAATGTGAGGAGAGTTGCTAGGCATTTATATTGGGAAGTACAAGGCAAACCCCAGAACACTCTCAGGGCTTTGGTTCCTTCTGCTGTGCCATATTTCCATATCCATACATGGCATATGCATATTTCTTTCAAATATGGATATTTCTTTCGAAGAGGAGAAATGTTCGCTGAAATCTGTTTTGTTGTTGAGCTGAGGAGAGTCCATGCAGAAATGGGGCAAGTGAATGCATGTGTATGTAGTACAGTAGCTTTAGGGGCATGGAACAGTTATTATTTTTTGGAATAAAGTTCTTTGTTTAGTCTTACAAAGAAATGACTCTTGTGGTTATTTACTTTGAACTGCCTTCCTATGCTAATGTTAGAAATTCAACTGGCATTTACATTTTACCTTTGGGAAACTCCGGTATTGTATTTTTCATTGGTTAGTTTGCCATGGGTTTTATAGTGTGGAAAACTTTTATTGTGCTGTTTTACTAAATACCACTACCAGTATGCCTGAGGTATGCAAGTGTCCTGGTTATCTTTTAAATGAAAAAGATGATTTCCAAAGTCGAGAAGTCTCGTAACTTTGTACAGATGACATTTTTGTGTTGGAACAGGCTTGAATGGCACAAAAATAAAGAGAAAACAAGTCTGAAAGTTCACAGTAAATTTTTAGACTTCTCATAGCCAGAAATGAACAGTAAAATATAAAGTCACATAGCCATTAGATAGAAAAATGTGTGAAAGTATTTGAAATTAGTTTGCCTGAGATTGTGTTTTGGAAAAATCAGTATGGACCAGCGAGAAAATTAAGTACAAACAGAGAAACTCTTTTTATATGTAGCTCTCTTTTCACCAGTTTTTCCAGACAACTAGACCAAACTGAAGCAGCTATTGGGGTTAACACAAGCATGTTTCTGCACCTCAGAAAGATGATTAATTTTTAGACATTTTACGTGTATTCTCTTACTATGTGCAATGAAATAATTTTTCCAAAGCTGAAATTCAGCAGCTTGTGGCAGTTCTGCATATCCTCAGTCTTTGCAGAGTAGTGTACCAAAACATCTGTTAAAAGGCCTCTTAATGTCTTGTGAATAACTTAAATGTCAGCATGCTGTTGTGTCAGTAGCAGACCCAACATTTTTCCTACAAGGAGATAGACACACCTGAAATTATCTCGTAAGCCAGTGAGGTATTGCTTGACAGAATACAGAGGAGAAGAGGAATGTGCCTTTCTGACAGCCTTAACTCACTTTTTTTTTTCCCTGTTAGTAGAGAGCAGTATTACTCCTATCTCACATAACGCCACAAAGGAAAAATGCAAAATAAAGTGCTTCCTTTGCTTTCCATCCTTAGCATTTGGAATAATGCTCCCTCTCTTTGAGACCCCATATGACAGTGTTTGATTTTGGTTATTTGGTTGTAAGTACAGTCTTACCTGCATTATCTTCAGTCCTGCTTGTGAGGGAGAAGATGGGTGATGCAGGTAGAGACCAGAACAAGAATTTTGTAGTAGAAAGACTGTGTTGGTTTTATAACAAAAAGGACATAAGATTAGCATATAAAGGGACAAGCAGATCAGGAGACTATTGGATTTTAAAGTCAACCTTCATCTTTTAATTAAAACTGAAGCCCAGACCTAGAGACATTTGGGTATGGTTTATGAATTTTCTTCTCAGCATTTCTTTTCAGTTAAAATTTGTAGGTGCTCTTGAAATTCCTAAATCTCTGCTTGCAAAGTCAAGTGCCTTTGGCTTCACAGCTGAAGTCTCTCTTAGGCTGTGAGCAACTTAAGGAGCCTTCAGCTCCTCCACAGGTGGAGCTTTTGGAGTGAGGAGTAGACAGTTTAACTTTCATTGTTGTGGGTAAGAGCCTATGTTTGAATTCCTAAGGTCCAGGGAAGGTGCAGTGTGAGGTGTCCCACTGGCCTGCACACTCCCAAGGTACAGCAGCTTCTGTCATTTGCAGCCTAAAAGTCAGCTCCTTACTTCTGGGGAAGTGGTGTTTCAGAAAAAATCATCCTTTCTTTTTGACTCTGCAACTATTTGCTGTAATGAAAAATGCTTATGTGAAAAGAGACTGCCCAGTGCACTCATTGGAATGGTACCTTCAGTTTAAAAAATAAGTTGGTTTTGTTCAGTGTTGAGCAGCCCTGGCACTGGTCAGTCATATCTACTTCTCCATTGCCTATGACTATAATAAAAGATATACAGAAAAATATATGTTGTAATGTTGGCTGAGCCAAGTTCAGTGGAGTTGTCTTGTACACTCAAGAGCATTTGTGCAACAGATTTAGTAAAAAGAACAAGATGCTTTTGGAAAGATTCTTAAATTTACTGAATTTGAGTCTGCATACGTTTTAATGTGGATAATGTAAGTAAATCAACCACAAAAAATGTCCTAAGAGGCAGAACATGCCTAGACTGAGTGAATATTGAAACCAAATACTTGTCTGGCTTTATACTCATTACAATGTTAATTATTTTAATTGTTTACAGAGCAGCATGAGGAAACATCTGGAAATATATATACCTTTTGTTTAGAAATATAAGTAATTTTCAAATATACTAATAAAAATTCAGCAGAAGATATCATACATAATTTAAGGGAAGGGTTTACTGTGAGTCCATGGCTAGTAAATGAAAAAAAATTGCTCAAAGACCACATCTTTCCAGGAGAACTAAGTGCAGCTGAAGTAATTTTGATTGAAGATGTGTGTCTTACTGAAGCAAACTGTGGTATCTTTTTCACTTCCCAAGTTATATGATCTAGATCTATGGATATATAGTTATACACAGGCATGCATTGTATATAATGTATATGATATATATATACATACATACATACATACACATTTATATTTTTGATTTGGACATGGGTAACTGCATACCATTGATTCGAGAAGAGGCACAGTACAGTTGAGGATTAGGCAAAGAAAGTGGAACATGTCTTATATGTAACCACAGCTGCCTCATGATTTTTTGTTAAAGAAAGTCCACATAACAGTAATTTTTTCTGCTTATAATTTCAGAACCTGTTTTGCATATCCATTTTCCAATTCTGGTTATTTATCTGCATATCCAAATCTACTGTATGTGAGGTTTTATAGAGCAATCTGACAGCCGAGCTTTGTGTTTTACTGAATGTTTTCTTGGTGCATATGGTCTGACACGGATGAGCAGCCACGGTGAGATTTTGGAGTCTATTAAACTAGCTCATTAAAAAGATCAATCTGTTTCTGTAATAACACTGGGAACCATCAGTCACTGCAAGAGAGGAAAACTGACACCTGAGGAGACAACACATTTTGGTAATTTGTTCATGACATGTCATGAACAAAGTGTTCACTGTATTTTGTTTACAAGTTTTGGAGTTTACATTCTACTGTAGTAAAGCAGAGGAACTTGGGCCACAGTGAGTTTTTATTTTGGTGAATGAATGCTTAATTATAAATCACATGATTTTAAATACATTAACAACAAAAAACTTTGTGCTAATTACTCATCCTTTGAGCTTGCTGGAAAGGGCTGATTGCATGTGAGCATGTCATATAGTGACTCCACATTTATGACAGCTGCCTACAAAGTGGATGTCGGATAACAAAAAAATCTGTTAAAACAGCATTATTTTGAGTGAGAAGAAAACAAAAGTGGCCATGATTATGTTGTGACTTTAGAAAGTTCTGCTGTGGTTGCAGTACCCTTGGAACCCATGACAAGAAATACATGTCAAAGGTACCTGGGCACAGAGGTCGACTTTGATAATACTGATCGGTAAATCTTATTTGAAGAGGCTCCTCAGTATCTCAGTAAGGTGAAGGATGCTCACAGTTCTTACATCTGTGCTCATTTTATGCCATGTGTAATTATGAGGAATTTAAAAAGAATTTTTTGTAATATGAACTGTTAGCAAGGCAGAAAAATAATCTTTTCTGTAACACAGTATTATAACCAGCTACTTTATTCCAGCAAAGCATTATCATTTGTTTGATTCATCAAACCTTTATTGGTGGAAGTCAGTTTAAGTCAAAGCATCTTGCACAAATAGTAGATTAACTAACAGCTTTGTCTCATTCTTGTAAGCTGACTTTAGTGTTCTGTGAAATTCATGTAATACTCTTGATCAGGTGAAACCTAATTTTCTAGTCAAGGCAGTTTTGCATGGTCGTATTTTCTACCCAGTAAATTATCCATAAATTCCAATAATTTAAAGCTGAGATCACAACCTACAAACAACATAAATTCTATTAAATAGGCACGGGCTAAAAAGTAGTGTCTATTTTGCTGTCTTTAATCTGAGTAAATCATGTCTTCAAGTAAAATAACTTGTGCCATTTTAACTGGGTTACTGGGAAACAGGAGTGCTTCCTCAGGCACTGGGATATATCCTGGGATAATGCTCTTGCCCCAAGGGTGAAACCTAAAAGAATGAGTAGGACTGAGATCAGAAGCAGACTAGTAGGTTGAATTCAGAGCATCTGAATTATGGTCTTTAGTACCTGGTCTTTTATCACTATATTCGGTGTATTGAGATATAGTAAATTTGGCAACAATTCCTCTTCTGATTCGGTTTTCTAAGTTTTTACCTTTTTATATATTTTATGTGATCAGAAATATTAAGTGAGTTTATGCACAGTTTCATTCTGGTATTCTGGTAAGCTGTGTATTTGGTCAGTGCAGAAAATATAACAACAAATTGTAGAATTAAATTTTTACATGCAGAAAAGACATGACAGCTGTTACTCAGCATAATAGCAAAAACATAATTTCAGTAAATATGTTTTCAACAGTCACATTAGTTTCTATGTTAATCAGAGTTCAGTGGATATGCTGGTGTGTTTTCCAAGCTAAAGAAGTGCATTCCAGTTAAGGTAATTAACTACAAAGCATTATTAAAAACCACAGAAATCATTAAGGTGCAAATATATACATTTGTATGAAAATACATGATTTTAACATCAAACTGTAGTGCAGAAATGGAAAACTGGATTCCCACTTGTCCCAGTTTTATGTCTACTTTTTCTATACTGAGTGATCATAAGTCAATGAGTTATTGTTTGGTCTTTCTGACTTTTACTCATTTAAGTTAGAGAACATTCTAACTGTAGTATTAAAGGACTTAGGTGAATTATTAGTTTGCCTTGTACAGACAGGAAAATCCATTTATTTTGCTTGCATAGTATTTTGACAACTGGAAGATTGGCACATTGAGTTTGACGAAATATGTGCAAAGAAAACACACACCAGCAAGTACATACAAACTTGTCTTGATGAGCTGTCAGAGACATCACCATCCATTGGGAGTTAGTGCAAGCAGTTACCTCATGCCAAAAGTAATAAAAAATATATGATGGACCTCAGGTTTTCTTGGTTAGGAGTTTTCACAGCCATGCTGCATTTCTTTTAGAACAAGGTACATGCTGCACTTTAGCAAAGTATGTCTTATATCTGCCCAAAATTAGAATAGATGTCCTGATGTGCTGGTGAAAGATTCTTCCCTTTTTGCCAAGTTACAGTTTGGTAAAATGTATATATACCTGCGGCTTCTCTGGCATTAGTAATTTTGGTGAGGTCTCTGAGAAATTGCTTCACTCCTGAAAACAATGCAGTCCATTTCTTGCTGGTTACAAGATCTTGATTCTCTCTCTCAGAGGATATTGGCAATGATTTGGTTTCATCATTTGGTTTCATCCTTTCTCTCATTGGGAGTAAATGGGAACCTGTTAAGGGGTGACAATTAATACATTGAGTGTTTCCCCATAGACAGTCCCTCGAGGGTGGTTGGTTGGTTTTTGGGGGAAGGTTTGTTGTAGGGCAGTTGGTTTTAACACCAGGCAAACAAGAAAATTTGCTCAAATTTACCTTTCCGTCAAAGTGTCAAAAAATTGTTATTACTAGGAATGGTACATTATACCATCCATTTCTTCCAGAGGATAAAGTTCTTTTATAGAAAAGCTAGTTTTTGGAGGAAGGAATGAAACCTGAGTTTGTAATAAACTTTCTGATCAAAGCTAATATTTTGTAGGTTTTCTTTATTCACATGGTTAAAAAAACCCAAACATATTTCAGTGAAATGAAACTTCTCCAAAAGGGTTGTGAACCTGTTGAAGTAACTCTAGGGGGGTTTTTTGTTGTTTGGGGAGTTTTTTGTTTGTTTGGGGGTTTTGTGTTGGTCAAGAAATGTTGGTTGATTGGTTGCTTGGTAGTTTTAAAATATATATTTTATTTTAATGGAGAATCAGTTCAGGGTGAGTTCAAGGTTCTCAGGCAGAGGTGTCAAGTAGAAATTTCTTTGGAAATAGCTGATTACAAATTGAATTAAAGAGTAACTAGAATATAAAAAACCCCGTCTTTCTCCTCAGTAGTTCTTCCAAGTTGCCTGAGCATAAAACTCCTGTCTAAGAGTAATGGAGTGGGAAATCCTGAACATTACTGAGGACTTGAGTCTAACCACATCTTCCTGCAAAATTAATGACAGTCACAGCACCTTTGACTGGAATAGCCCAGATGGTACAAAAATCTCTGAAGGATGCATTTCTTATGATTTAGAGTCAATTCTTCCCAAAGTCTCTGTGTGACACTGATCTTGATGAGAGCTGATGGCATGCTGAGCTTCAGCATACTGACATGCACTGCTAGACTTTCTGGTGTACTCTTGAAAAAAAAAACATTTCTTGAACTTCAGGTTTCTTCTAATCATCATTAGCTATAGCACTACTGAAAATAGGATTTTCTTGGTCCCTAGCTTCATGTATCAGTTGATGGTTTCACCTTTGCAATTGTACGTGTACCGATCCTGTCAGTCTGTGATCTCAGTGAAGGCTGTTTGCTCTCCAGCCCCTCATTAAGTGGCTCCATCAAAAGGCTCACCCCCTAGTATTTCTCAAGTTACAGGTTAGACAAGGTGAATGAGTCCTTTGTATGTTTCAAATCAGCAGTGTTATGAACTGTTCTGCAACACCACACAGTTGGAGCAAAATGAAAGAACAAACTTTAGTTCCTGAAGCTGCATGTGTAGGTGGGAGTGCATGTTCCCAAGCTCTATTCACTAAGTGAATTAAATTTCCTTTGCTTTGTTTTTCAGAACCAAAGAAAATGGCTTTGACAGAGAGCCTTTGCACTCAGAGCATCCAAGCAAGCGGCCCTGCACTATTAGCCCAGGCCAGCGGTACAGTCCAAATAATGGCTTACCTTATCAGCCCAATGGTCTGCCTCATCCCACCCCACCTCCACCTCAGCATTATCGTTTGGATGATATGGCCATTGCCCACCACTACAGGGACTCATACAGACACCCCAATCACAGGGACCTCAGGGACAGAAACAGACCTATGGGTAAGGCACGTTGATTTTCTGCATTGTTTTTTTAGGTTTCTGTTTCTCTTATAACTCAATTTTGTGAACAGGACCTTTTTACCTGCTGTTCAGATATAGCCTTTATGGTTGTTTGTCCATCTAGCTGCTTCAAATGGCCTTATTTCAGATCTGTATTTGTAAAAGTGGATTGAATTGTGTCTCTAAGCAAGAGGGTCAGAAATGGGAGGAACCTGTGTTTTCAGAGCTGCATGGGTGACATTGACGCTCAGGTGTATGGCAGGCAAGGATAGGTAGAGCCTTTTATTTTTCTTCTAATGTCAGATTTGTGATGATAGCAGCATCAATATAGCTTGATTTCAGCTTAGAGCAGAAGAAAGTTGTTATCTTTCAGAGAAATGTTTTGTGTGTGACATCTCCAGAGCGGGTGGGGATGTCTGCAGAGAATGTGAAGCACCAGCTACACCCCGTGCAGCATGGTTTGGTTTAATGGGATGCCTGATGCTCTTGGATTTTGCTTCACATCTGCACTTACTGTTCTTCCTTGTTTTAAACAAATCTTCAGTAAAAGAGGAACACTTACAAATATTCAGCATCTGTATAGAGGAGACTAAACAAAGAACAAGTGTTGGTTCCCCTTGTGTGTTGATAATAACTTGGTTGTATCATGTTGTCAGCTGCTCTGATATATGTGCTACATTTTAACCACATGTTGTTTAAACATCTGTGAAGGGATGAACCCCTAATGATGCTCTGTTCACATGGTAGTAATTACTATATTTAGTGAAATAACACTGAGTTTATACTAATATTTTTTCAAGTCTCTGAAGTACAGCTAGTATTATATGCACTGAGTTACCAAATAATTGCCTTGCTGACTTCAAGTAGTGCAAATGAAAAATTATATATTGTATTATGTTATATTTATATATATAATAATTGTACATAGTCAGAAAGAGCTATGTCCACTTTTGAAAGGTCATCTTGCAACCTATAGCACTTACAGAACTGAAGACATTAAATTGAACAAAACAGTAGCATCTTGTGTGGAAAAAGTACTGAAGAGAACTTAGAGCAAAGTTTTTTGGTTTTGTTTTTTTTTTTCTGGTGGCATTCCTGATGCTAGGACAGGTAATATATGATGTTTTTGTCCAGAGGCTCTTTTTTCTTTAGCCTTTTTTTTCCCCATAGAAGACTTCCAATGTTGTAAACATAATTTGCTCCTCTTTGGCAGGGCTGCATGGCACGCGTCAAGAAGAAATGATTGATCACAGGCTAACAGACAGAGAATGGGCCGAAGAGTGGAAACATCTTGACCATGTAAGAGCTTAATATCCATTTATGTATAATCATCTGAACAGAGGCCTTCTAAGATAGGAATTTAAATTTTTTATTTTAAAACCTATCTGAATTCCAGGACAAGTTTTGAAAGCTTTGCTGATTAAATCAGAGGGCTTGATGTTCCCCATTAAGCCTTATCAGGCCTTGCTGATAAGTGTGTCCTGCATTATCCTAATTATTACAGTCTGCCAAAAGAGGAATGGACTTTCTCTTTAAACTCTGGATCTGGGGATGGATTTGTTCCTGAATTTATTAGCTCTTGTAAAATTTGTAGGCATCAGTTCTGGACGAGATATTGAATCCTCTGTGGTGCCATGTAATGCTAGTGGTAGGGCTACAGACTGTTCAGTTGTTTTTTCCTTGTCTTTGCTCTTTCTCATGGTAAGCCCTTATCTGCTGTATCATTTGGGAAGTTAAAAAGGAGGGGATTGTCATTAAAAGTCTAGAATTTTTCAGCTATAGTTGAGGTTGACAGAGAGGGACTCCTTCATTATTAAAACCCATCCACTCAGTACATTAATGTTTTCTTTTTTATTATGTCACTCTGTGAATAAAAGGTTCTTCTTTGTTTCTGTTCTCCATCCACTGCTGTAAATAGTTGTTGAACTGTATAATGGACATGGTGGAAAAAACTAGGCGATCTCTCACTGTCCTACGGCGATGTCAAGAAGCAGACCGTGAGGAGCTGAATTACTGGATACGGCGGTACAGTGATGCGGAGGATTTAAAAAAAGGTGGAAACAGCAGCAGTAGTCATTCCAGACAGCAGAGTCCAGTGAATCCAGATCCAGTTTCATTAGGTACAGTATCATCATTGAAAATCGTGTACTGATTCTCTTAAAGCTCAGATAAGTGATAGATGATGTTTGCGTTTGTTCTTCTGATTCTTCTGTTATAGTGATGATTCCTCTCTGCTCACTACCGAATTAACTATAACTCTTATGCCCAAACAGTGACTGAGTCGAATGGCTTGAGGTTTGTTGGGTGATGCTTGGTAATTTGCTTTCCATTCAACAAAGTCTGTGAGGGTGGGGTGGGAGGACAGACTGTCATGTAGGGGTGGCAAGCAGTGAGATGTGCACTCACTTTCTGTTCCTTCTGACTCCTTCTCTTGCCTGATTTTTAAAAAAAATCTATAGGTGCTCCTAGATTGTTTGCAATTCGAAACAGAGGGCTTTAAACTTCTTAAATCAAATGACTTAACTTGGAAGTTCTCTTTGTAAGGAAATGGAGTTGTAAAGATATAGACACTTCTTAGGTGTACTTGGTTTCTGTTTAAGAAAGGAACAAGATCTGGGATGCTCAGTCATGCACGCACGATCCTCCTACATCTGTGTTCATCACTGCAGCTTGTGCAGGTGTGTCTAAGGACTATTTGTTGTGTAGTTCCCTGGAGCTGTGCATGCCTTCGCTCAAGCTGCAGAGCTTGAGCTGGATGGGCTGCAGCCGCCTTACAAGGACCAGACCAAACAGCTGGGTTCTCACCCCTGCAGACTTTCAGTCACTCTTACATGATACCTCACACAAGTACTCTAAGAGGACTCTGCTCTATAGAAACAGGCTTTTACTTGGAGGGTTTTCTGTAAGTTACTAGTGTTTTGGCCTTTTTCTACCCCATCTCCTCAGTTTTGTGGCAGGTATGGTAAAGAAACATCTTGGTGATACCTTTTCATTGTTCTTGCTCTTTTGAAGACAACAGGAGACTATGCTTGCTTGTCTAATATTGTCTTATAAAAAAGTTGGTTTGCAATGCCATCTACTCAAAGTCATCATAAACTGTGCCCATTAGTAGAATTGTCTATGTGTGTTATTTTGCAACTACATTTTAACTGTTTTCCTTTTGCCTTAAAGAATAACTTACTAAGTCAAAAATTTATTTAATTGCAAATAGAAAAACAGAAAAACAAATCTAATCCCATCGCCATCATTGTCTTGATAAATTTCTAGAGTTAATACTGTAATATTTAGTGTCTCTTCATAACAAACAAGTCTTTTTTGTGTGTGTGTCAAATTACCTGCATCGATAGCTCTATAAATGTGCTCCAGTCAGTGGAAGGAAGGGTTATGGAAATGCTCCCATAGTTCACTAATAAGTCTAGTCACTAGAGGAGCCCTTCTGAGAAAGTATTCCGATAATGGCTTGTATGAACAGTGTTAAATGTAATGTAAAGAAAGACTCATAAACAAGGCATCTGAAATGTCAATCACATCTACAGCTTCAGGAAGAACACTTGTGACTAGATGAAAAGCAGTGGCTCACTTCTATAGTAAAGCTGTGGTGCAAAAAGAGACAGGCCATAGTGCTTATGTAGTTAGTAGGTTAAAAAAAAATGAAAGGTAACTTGAGTGTTGATATTTCCCCAAGGAAACTGGAACACATGACATTCACCAAAACTTTATAGATAATATTACAATCCAAGAAAAATAGTCATAACCACAACAACAGGTACATAAGATAAAATGAAGATCAAGCATACAGTTAGATCCCAATATTAGCATTTGTTTGTGTATTTGTCAAGATGAATTCTTGGAAACAGCAAAGTCTTCTGGCTTAAAAGATAATTACGCAGCACAGCCTTTCACATTGGACACATCAGTCAGCTCTGCAGCACTGTGGGTACAAATCAACTGGTTAGAGTGAGTCCATTCAATTTTAACATGTCTATTTTGGTTATTTGGTTGAAAAAATACTTCTGAGACTCACAAACATGAAGCTTGGATTGCTTCAGTGATGTAGCATCCATGTCAGTTGTAAATATTGGTAAGAAGTGCTTTTATGTTTGACATGACAGAGAGAAAATACTTACCGTGGAGTCTATAGAAAGCTAATCCTTATATTTCCTCAAATCTGGTAGTAATCTAGTTAACAAAATGAAAACCCCTAACATTCAGAGGTATAACGAAACTAAAGCAGTGTCTGTGAGCCTTGAGATGCTTTAGAGCATTTTATTTTAGTTTTGAAGTGGGGAAAAAAGGATTGAAAAATTCCTGCAATATTTTAATTAAAGTACCACAGCATGTAAATATTGGGGGGGGGCGGGGGGTTGGTTGCTACAGAGATTCTAAATGTCAGTGATTTCCCTTTGTAACTTTTCTTTGGTTTTTTTTTTCCAACAAGGTAATCCACCCTTTAAAATCCATCTTGTAATCTCCACTAGAAAGGCAGAAAAAAAAAGAGGCCATGTGGCTACATTATCTGTGCCTTTGTTTCTTTTTTTTTACAATTTAAAGATCATCACTGAAGTGATAACTTCTTGTTACAAACATGTACAAAATGCCACAGTCTTCGTAGATAGGTCTTGCTGAAAAACTCTGAGCTGAGATCTAACATGGATAGTTTGAGTTGAAAAGCAATTGAAGAAAATTCTGGTTGTCATTTTGAGCCAGTAGACCTTTTTTCCTGCCAAAGATTTTTGAGTTTCTTTTAATTTGACATCCCTGTAAATCATATTGAGCCTGGAAGTTTGCAGTATCTGATCAATATTTTTCTGTTGATATTTTTAATTAAAAAATTAAATTAAATACTTGATCATTCATTTTAATGCAATGTAATCCAATATACAAATTAGCCAGCTACAACAGGTTACAAGGTCCCATTATTCTCCAGGAATGTACTGAAGGTAAGAGGGTCTATTCTTTTCAGTCTGAATAATACATGTTTATGAAAGTCTCAAAATTACTCAGACATTATATATATTCACTTGATTAACTGTGATGGTCTATGAAGTGAATAATACATCATCCAACTCCCTCATTTCTGCTGAAGAATTTCAGTACTACATACTGCAGCAGGACTGCAACTTTCATCCTAATGGTGAATAATTACCCATATCTGACACTGTATACTGAAATACACACAGTAGGATAAATTAAAGATGAGGGTTCTTCAGCATTGTGGGTTATAAACAAGATCTATAACCATACTGAGTGCAGCTGTGGCTCTAGATAAGTGGAACAGGCACACATCAGAAGGTCTGCAGCAGTGTTGATATTTTGTGTCTGTTGAATTTATCTGAATGGAAATCTTACAAAATAGAGTTTGAAATCTCCAGCTGAAGAGTGCCAATACCTGCAGGATTTGCTTCAGGAAACCGGGATTCTCAGAAGCGTATGAATTTGTCAAAAACACATAGGTTAGCCATTTCTTAATACAGTTTTAAATTTTAACTCTTTCAGACCCTTTTTATTTTTTCTGAAGCTGTTCACCATCATGTTTGCAGTGTTAGCCAGAGCATTCCTGCCAACACATGTCTATTCATGCTGTGATTATAAACCTGCTCCTTTGCCATTTGCAGATAATCAGCATTGCTGTGATATGCATGATATTCTCAAAATGAGGGAACCCTAATGCTGTGGATACCACAGTAACATTTATAACTTGTAATTCTAGAATGTAAAGCCTCTGTGATCCTGGTCACTGATGACATTCAGTATTGCTCTTAATCCACTCACTGTGTGGGAGATTTGGGCTAGATTGTGGCTTATTGAACTGCGTGCTGTTAGGTAGGGCTCCAACTGCAGAGACATTGCATTGCATGTGCATATTCTCAATGCTCAGTTCTGATGTGGCTTCTGTTTGAGGATGATTCAGTAATACAGTACCTATGTGGCTTTTCTTATTCTTTTACAATGAGAACACAACAACTGTATTTTTAACACAATTTCAAGGGGTGATTTCCACGCAATAGCCACAAAAATGTATTAGAGGGCAAAGAGGGGCAAAGATGTACTTAAAAATACTGGGAACACTTGCCCTCCTACCAGGTTTGCAAGGTAGTCATTCAGTATTACCCATCTTCAGATCTCTATCTCTATATTTCATTCTGTGGAACTTCCACACTTTTGAACTTGACTCGTACAAAGAAGGCAGTGAATATTTTATATTTGTTGCTCTGAGAATTTTTTTGTTTGTTTCCTGTGTCCCACTAATGGTGTTACATTTATTGTAGGATAGAATGAAGCAGAACTTGCATATGAAATATGGAAACCACATAAATACATAAAAAGGCATATATATTTAATTTGTTCGGGGCTGCTTATATGTTGCTTTTGTTATTTTTGAGCCTTAGTATTCAGTACAGCATGTAGGGTATTATTATCACTGCCAATATTTTCATGAATGCAGTAAATTCTAAAAGATCATCAAAACATCAGCTGTTCATCTCCATTTCTTAACACTTTGTGTTATAGGCTTTCATGTCACTGTCTGGTGATAAAAACCTCAATTCTTTTGTTTTCCCAACTAACCTTCTGTCCTTCTTTCCAAATATGAATTAGGTCTTTTGTGATTATTGAACATTTCTTTTCCTTCCAAGTCTTTCTATAGTGTTTTCTTGGGTTTGAGCCTTGTCACATGAGAGTTCATATAATTTATTTGGTCCTTTCATCTCAGTTTCACTTTGTAGATCCATATTTATGCCTGCTCTTACAACTCTCTACATCCCTACACATCGCTCTCTTTTAGCACCTTTTCTCTTCATCTTAAAGCCACTAAACTTTTTCATTCAAATGTGAGAGCTGAAACCAATGCAAATTTTTGTGTTTTCTTCATGTGTATTCTTCTGTACCACTCCAACAACTTTCTTACTATTTCAGAAGTTTGTTTCACATTAAAATAAAAAATTTCAATACCTTTTTTGATATCAAAAGTCTCTTCTGTTGTTAGCTCATTTAAGCACTTACAGAAAAGTACAGATTATTTTCATTTATATGTTCTTTTTATTTTCCTTTGTTTCAGTAGGAACTGGACTAATTACCAACATGTTTTCATGCCTTGCCATGAATTTCAAGTAAATTCAGTGGTGCTGTTCTGCATAATGATATTGTTGCATTTTCACCATTAACAAACCTTTATTATTATGTCTGACATGTAAAGCCTTTTCCAATGTCCTTTTCTGAATGATCTGCCTTGTCACTTCAGATTACTCTTAATGTTGTCTGATTTCATTCCATTTCCTTCCAGGCAGCATTTACTTTGACTTCTAGGTGCTGCAGTTAGTTATTTACTATTATGTGCTCTCCTCATTATGGCTTTTTGCAATTCCTATTACATTTAACACCCAGTTGTGTTAATCTTGGTTTGAGTTTGCTAGATGTCCAAGTTAAGATCTTTCGTACTTCAGTTTTAATGAGCAATTTTTGTGATGCTTAAGCTGAAGGACTCCTTACCTTAAAAACACTATTATGTAAGGTTTATATCCTCTGGTCATTTCCTGTAATTTAGCCTTAGAAAGAAGATTGTTTTCATGGACTCATCACCACTGACTAAACAATAGCTATGTTACTAAAATTTTTCTGGCTTGGAAAATATGGTTTTTATTATCTTCATAAGTGCTTCTTGTCTTTTTTGTGCACCATTACAAACTATGGGAAAGTCTCTCATAAGCTCTTGATTTAAGTCTTCTTAAAGCAGAGGATCTCATTCCTCATGTAAATAATTTGTGGTTGGAATAAGAGCTTGATTGATGTTTATGTTTTGGAAATTTTAACAATTAGCTGGCAATCTGGTCATTTATGTCATTGAATTCCATTTTAGGAAAGTCACATGTACCAAAAAATCAGTCACACATCTCTCTGTCTTTTTTCTTTCTTTTCTTTTTTTTTTTTCTTCCCCCAAAACTAAGAGCCACAGACATAAATCAAGGTTATGCTCCCCTTGCACTCACTGGCTGGTAGCTTAAATAGCGGACAGGAACACTAAATACAAAGTAAAGATATGAATGCAACAAACCCCTTGTTTTGCCTCATTTGGAGCTTGGTTGGGTCTTTTCCTGCAGGTATTCCTTGAAGAGCAAATAAGAGTGGTTTAATTTTTTGCCTTTATTTTTCTTGAGCCTTCAAACAATATTTTCTGCTGTTGCGTCTGTCCCCCTAACTGAACTGGCACTGTGCCTGTAAGTCTAAAAGCCTTTAAGGGGTGAAAACTGTACACAAGGCTGTTCTTCATCTCCAGAATCACTCAAGCCAAGCCATACTGAGAATTTTCCCATTTTTGGTATCAGGTCTGAAATCCTCTATCAAGTTGATCAAACCAATATAAATAGCTGTTTTGCAAAATCTACACACACGCGCACACACACACACACACACACACATTATTATTTTATGCTTGAGAGGTGTGAAAGTCTACCGACAAAAATCTTATTTTAAATTGTTGTCCCATACTTCAGTGACAAACAGAAGAGCTGGGTAAATCCACTCAGCTGCCTGTCAGATGGGAAGATGTACTCCCAGTCACTGTCTGCAGATTCTCATGCTAGAAACTATATCTGTGAAACAGTGCACAGGGACTGGGATTCTCTTCTCTCTGCTGAAAAAGCCCCTGTCATTTCCATCATTGTTAGCTGCCTGCAATATTCTCATCTTTTAAAAGCATTGAAGTTTATGTGGGCTAGTGTATGTAAACAGTACTGTATAGATACATGTAGTGATGTAAGAAATTATTTGCAAAACCTGATGTTTCAACCATTTTCTTAAAAGTATTGCCTTTTGACCAAGTTAGTGAATAAAAGCTTGTAAGATACAAAAATGAATACATTTAGTCAAAATTAGTATTTAAAGAATGGCAGGTATACTCTTGTTATATTTCAAGCTCAGACATCAAACAAGTATTTGATTTCTAGCAGCATCTTCAAAGCCATTCAAACCTGTCTGTAATGTAACAAATCAAGTTATTTTATTTAGGCAATTGAATTCTGACATACTGGCAATAGTAATCATGGCAGTGAACTTAGTTTCATGTATTTGGCTGGGGTTTTTTTCATTTTATCCTCTATTACTTTGAATAATAGTTAATCAGTTTTTAAATTGTATTTGAAAGGAGCAATTTCAATTTCATCTGCTGGGGATCTGTATGTTAAATTTCAGGCCAAAGTGAATTTGCTTTTTGTATCGTCTGATCTTAGGTCTCTGAAGTCCCTGTGGAAAGGATCTTGCTGAATTCAAAACTCTTAAGCCCAGGCCTAAAGGTTAAAACTTAAAAAAAAAAAAAAAGAGGAGAAGGAAAAATGTAATTGAGATATGTGAGTGAATTACGAGCTTCAGCTCCAGTGAGGTTGTTTGGCAGCATGTATTTAGGGGCTTAACCTAAAGTTAAAGGTTCTGTTTTTCCGACTCTTGCAGCTACAGTTGCCAAAATGGGCTAAGATATAGGAAAGCACAGCTCTGAACTTAGAGAAACACCTCTTTGCTTTTCTGTGGACAACTTATTTGATCACTGGAATGACATCCTGACTTTTATCTGCACTCATCAGTACTCATTATTTTGCACAGAGCAGAAGTGCCAAAGCTGCACTGTTGCCCTCTTTCTTTTTCGTAAATACAATGAGAAAGGAGAAAGCATGTCACTCCCTCAGTTTGTCTCTCAAAGCCTCCCTTAAAAGTGTGGATACTGTCATACAGAGTTGGTTCAAAACACTGTAAAATAAAAATAGAATGAACATCTTAACTTGGCTTAAGATGAGACATTCAAGTCATAAGTATTGATCTGGTCTGTGACATTCATGAGCTACAGCCATGGCATCTGTTTTGTTTTGAGGAGAGAAAAGCTTCACTTAATTTCTTTGTCTGAGCTATAATTAAAGAGAAAAGGTATTTTTCTCTAAGCCTTGTTCTCAACAAGCCAGCATTGCTTATGATGCTCTTTCTTTTTCCCTCTTCACCCCCTCCTCCTGCAGAATCTCATCGGGAATTCCTTCACAGGCCTGCATCTGGATATGTGCCAGAGGAGATCTGGAAGAAAGCTGGTAAGAACTGTTTAAAAACACCAGCTTAGTCGTCTGTCAGCTGTGTGCAGTTGTTAATGCACTGATGTGAGGAACTGGGAGGCGGGAGAAGGGCTTACTAGTAACAAGAAGAAATTGTGTTTAATCTTAAACTGGAACTGATCAGGACATTAAATAATTTTATAGTAGAAGCATCTGCTGCTATAGTTAGGGGAATAGCTTTCCTAGACTTCCCAGGACTTCCAATATGGACTCTTATTTTCAGGGCTTCTAATGGTTTCAGGCTGAAACTTGATATGTTAAAAGTTTGTCTGTTAGCAATTCAAAAAAGGAGGTTAGTGTGGGTGGGTTTTTTTAAGCTTCAGGGTTCTTACCTAGTTAAGGTAAGAATTCCCAAAGGAGGGCAAAAAAACCCAAGTGCGCCTGTTAAAAAAAAAGACTTCAACTATGCAGAGTAACCATTCTTAATTTAAAAAAAGATTTTGTGCCTGTCAGCCCCCAGTGAAGCCTGTGCTCATAAACCTGCAGAGTGTGCAATGAAGTCTGCAAGTTTGCATCTCTATAGCTGCTCTGGCTGTTTGAAGGGCATTGACAGCATCTGCCTGTGCCTAGAAAGCACCCTGGGCAGACGTTGTGGTTGTGCAAAGTTTTCTTAACACTGAAACTCTGCCTGAGATAGGAGTTTCCTGGTGAGGATCCCACTCTGGTGCTGGAGTTTGCTCTTTTGACACTGACATCAGAGCTTCCTTGTTTTCAGAGGGGCCAGAGGCAGCTCTTGAACTCCATTGAGATAGTTGAGGAACTATTTATACACCCAAACACCCCCCCCGTTTTTAAACACCTGTATAACCATGAAGTCTGCAGCAGCTGTCTGAGCAGCAGTTAATGATTAAATGGCAAATATGCAGCAGTGTGGATGCTTTCCCATCAAATCTCCTGTAAATGCTTGCTGCTTTCCTGCGTATTTTAAACTAGATACACAGCATATGTGTAAAAATGTTATGCTGTTATCTTGTTGCATCAGACATGAAGTTGTATTTTGTATGTAATGTGGGTTTATTGTGTAAAGTCAACATTTGTCGATATGTTAGTGTTTTTAGAACTATTGCATTTTCTGTGAAAAATAGTAAAACTGTACATGTTCTTGGTTTTGTCCAAGGAAAGTGTAGCCTTTGTAACTCAGTGCTCAAGAATATTTTCATATTGCCATATTTATGTTAAAATTTTAAATGAAAAATAGAAAAAAATATGCAATCCCAGGAAATCTCACTTAGAGGAGCATTTCTGTTGGAATTTCAAAATTTCAGAAACTTCAGTCCTTTTGCAAAATCTAGGGTTTGATGTCATTTGGCATCAGGTTATTTATGCCTTATGGATTCAATACAATAAAAGAAAAAAGTTTCTTCATAATTAACACAAGCTAGTTGAAGCTTTTGGCATGAGTTATGAAATTGAATGTGTATTCACACTGCATGTATTCACAAATGGTAGTGTACAGGACCTGTGACATCATCTTGTGAACATTTGTGTCATCAGTTCCTTTGAAACAAAGTTTTTCCTTTGGTCTCATTCGGTAGCTAAACTGTTACTAAGTCTAGTCAAACATCAGAGAGCATACTGCTTTCATAAATTGTGATCCTGCATTTTTAGGAGTGTGGTCTGAAACTGGAGGTATCCACATTTTCATGATGAAGGCAGTAAAAGTGCAATTCAGCTCTGTGAGAATAGGCCCCTGATGCCATTTGAGATGCTCCATATTTTCCTGGTTGGGCAGCAACTCCCAGTCAAGAAGACTACAAATCCCTCACAGTGTTTTTTTTTTGGTTCAGTGTGGAATCTCTTCATGTGTCAAACGTCTGTAGAGACCAATGTACAGAGTGCTGAATCAAGTATGAAATTCTGTTTGGAATGCTGAATACATTACACTGAAACAATGTGGCATAAAAGCAGTTTATAAGCAAACTCAAAAGCATGTGGAGAAGGGATTCACTTCAAACTTTTGGAGATTGGTAGACTCCAGTGTAATTCTTGAAATATACCAAGTTAGGCATGTGCTTTTGTGGTTGCTGGAGCAAGGACATATTATACAGTACCTCATGAGTTAAAGCCACATAAGCCCACTTCAGTTTCATACACCAGCAGAAAGCAGTCATCAGTGCCCTGATTCACCTCATTGAATTATGGATATAGAGATGAAGAGTCCAAAACAAGTTCTTAGTGTTCTTCAGTAGTCAAGAGGGAGAGAGGCAGGTAATGAGGATCAGTCAGATCACAGGTTGGATGACTTGCTCTCTGGAGTACATACTTCCCATTATTTAATACAGAGAGGGTTGCAGGCCCATTGTGGGCTGCTGCAATAGCTTCTTCTGTGTCATGTAGAAACTGTCTTCCAGCCATCCCTGTCACTTAGCCAGGCCCAATGTCCATGGCAGTCCAGCTGAAAGCTCTGGAATTACAGAAGAGGAATGAAATGACCATCCTTTGTCTTACAAAGACAATAAGGGTCCTGCCTACAGAGTAGTCCTGAGACAGATGATGCATTTTGGGACATGATGCTGAGATAACCCTTTGTCACCAATTGGCAATAGCCCCCTTGCTGGGGTCAGCCTGAGAGTGAGATAACCCAAAATGCTGTGGTGGCACAGGAGTGCACATCTGCTGGCCACCTTTCTTTTCTCATCATGTGGACAAATGTGCCAGTGATGTGAGGGAGGTGACCAGGAGCTGGCTGGTGAATCGTCATTTTGGGTGAAAGATAAGTACCTCTCTTAAGTCTGCTCCAAGGACTTCAGACCATGCTGAGTAATGCCTATTCCACACCAGCTGTTTACTTTCTGGAGCTTCTCTCATGTGTTAATGCTGCTCAAAGGGAAGGAAGATTTCAGCTGCATCCCTAAAATGATAGTGCATTTGTGCCTAAAATGCTTATGCTGTGAAGGCAGAGGATGCAGGTGTCATCTTAGATACTTGGTTTTAAAAACTTCCAGATTTCTGCTTTCTGACACTGGAATCTAATCATTATTCCTTTCTCTGGAAGTGTAGGGAAAGAAAAGGTGCTGGTATAATTCTTGGTCTTCATAGCTCAGCATTGTCAAGGCAAATAAAAATTTCCTTCACCATCACCTATATCACAAACATATCTTAAACTATGAACCTTGCATTCTATGTCTATAAAATGTCAGTAGTATTTAGTTTGAAAAGCTGTGAAGAAAATCAGTGATATGAAATTTCATCTGGTTATTTAGGTGTTCATGAGTTTGTAATATATTGAAATAATGATGGTGCATTGTGACCCAACATATTTTAACTTATTTATTTTCATATGTAGTATAGCACAACACAAATTCTGTCATCAAAGTTAATGGAAATATTAAAATCCAATCCATAGTTAAAGCGGGTCAAAAAGTATCAGTCAGGCATATGGCCTCAAGCACTTTCAGGCATCTTCACGCTCTTAGAAGCATTGCAAAAAACTTACACAGTATAGAAGATATAATATAATTTTCAATTTCTATACGTGGACTGAAAAGAAGTAGATTATCTGGGATGAAAAACTACAATTAGAAGTCCATGTAAAAATGTTAGAGCATTTTGCTTCTCTTTATAAGAAACTGGCATTTGTAACCACTGCAAACACCTAACTGTAAAACTAAATTTATATAATGTAACAAAAGTCCATCATGTCATACAAAGATCATTTCTATTTGTAGCAAATATCAGCAAGAATATAGATTTTCTTAAAGAAAACCACTTTGTCAGTAACTGCAGTTCATAGACACAAAATGCCTGTATTTAAGTTGCCTCATTTTTCTGAAAATGATAATAAAATTGCATCTGTATGTTTGCCTGTTTATATTTCTTTTCTCGTGATCGGTGAATGGTTACAGTTGGTAATAAATATTCAAGCACCTTGCAAATGTCCTACCAATTCCCTTTGCTGATCTGTGTGTGCCTGTGGGACTAGAATAGGAATGCATAATTTAAATATAAATTGCCTGATTTGCATCTACAATTTGACTAGCTGTAGCTTTGATCGTAAGCAAAAATTATTGTCCTGTATTGCCACTTAGATAGAATTTTAATTCACCTTGAATATTCAAAGTAAATTAAGCATTGGCTGTATGGTTGAAGGGTATGATTTTTTCCTCTCCTGAGGCTTTTCCCTAAACATTTATGGTAGGGTAGTATAAGGGCATATTTTCAGCCTCATAAAAATAAAGGCATAAGTTTTATCTCTAAATCCCTCCCCACCCCCTTGAAAGCTTCAGCTGAGACATCTCTTGCAGATGTGCACACATGTAACATGCACACATACTCCTCAAGAGAGCTCTTCTTTCATTTTAGTTCTGTTTTATTCCATTCATGGCCTAAAGTTAAGTCTTCCTTGTAATTTACTTAACTGAAAACAGAGACTTCATGTAGACATTATTTTTTAAATAACACATGTAGAGCTGTCAGATGTAACTCAGGAGAGTGACTGAGTGTATGTAAGAGTTATGTCTGCATGTGTGTGCACACAAATACATGGGCTCAATACATGGAATCAAACTCAAACATATAACACCGTTCTAATACTTAGATTTTAATCTACAGTAAAACATTTTTAATAGAAATCTTTGGCTTTAATTAAACAGAACATTTAATTAAGGTGGGTTTTAAGTGCATGAAACAATTAACTGCAAACATTTGAATGAAACATGTCATAATTAGTTTTAATAGAGTGTTAATTGGTACTAGGTTTGCCAAGTTAATAATTACCGCTTATTAAATTTTCAATTAAACATTGTCATTTTGCTTTGAATAAAGATGAAAATTAGATAAACTAATTCACAAGGAGGATGGTTTCCTTGTTAATTAGAGCAGTTAATTAAAAAAAAATTACTTGTTTTAGTTATCAATTAAAAGACTGTTCATTAGTAAAATCTTTGCACTCTTTCTTTATTAAAAGCCAAATAACTAATTTGAGACAATCCATGTTTTCTGGAATAAAAGCTACGACTCTAGTATATACACCAAAGAAAGGACTTATATTACCACAGTTGTTTTACAAAAACCATCAAAGTTTGAGTTTAATGAACTCAATGGCGCCCCAGCTCAGTGTTAATTGTGCTCCAAAGTCTTGCTGGGCAGGGTGTGCTCAAGAGCTTAGAAGAGACAGGAAGTCAAGTCCTCAAGTATAAATATGAATTTGAAGGACAGATCAAGAGGTCAAATGAATGTTCACAAACAATTTTTTCACATAAAATGGTATGTCCAAGAAAAGATATTAGACCAGTGATTTAAAAATTTTAAGTAAACTTTTGGAAATTTTTTTAAGTTCATGTATTTATTTGTTAACATATGGGAAAAAATTGTTAAAGACCATAAATCCTGTCTTAATCTCCCTGAGCTTAAAAATACATTTTTTAAAAAAAAGTCTGTAATATGTCTTAAATAATAGTTATTGACAGGTATATGTGTGTATCTGCTGTGCTGCAAAACTAATTTTTCAGTGTTCAAAAAAGATTGCAAATGAAATGGACCAGAGATCTGAAATGATTGTACCTAAAGAAGTACTGACTGAGAATCAAAATAGCAAGAACCATTACTAGAGGTAGAGACTTCGATGATGGGGAAGAAGAGAAGCACTTCAGTGCTTCTTGAGGATCCTTGAGGAACCAAGTTCCTCTGTGTCCTACTCAGAATGAAGACTGTCATTATAATTGAGAGTAATCTCAACGTAACAATAACAGTAGCGATGCATTTCCCACATCTGTGTCCAGGTGTGCCGTGCTAATGCAGATTCTCCTGCTTTGCAGAGGAAGCTGTCAATGAAGTGAAGCGCCAGGCGATGGCTGAGCTGCAGAAGGCGGTGTCAGAGGCTGAGCGGAAGGCTCACGACATGATCACTTCCGAGAGGGCCAAGATGGAGCGCACTGTTGCCGAAGCCAAGCGCCAGGCGGCAGAAGATGCCCTGGCTGTCATCAATCAGCAGGAGGATTCAAGTGAGGTAAGGGCCTTGCTGGGCAAGCATCACCTCTGGCTGCAAACCATAGGTGTGTCTGAGCTGGCTTTAATCTGTGTGACACAGGGCATCAGTGCCCACTATTAATTGTTTGCACGGCTGTTTTGGATGTGTATTTCAGGCATATGCCAAATTCCAAATCCTCTTGGCTACGTTGTAATCTGAGCCCAAAATAACTAGTGAACTTGAGCTCTGTTCTTACCTTTTAACTGCTGCTCAGAGTTCCATATAATGTCCTAATTTGACTTTTCAGTAGCATCATTTTAAAGCTCTTCAAACTACCATATTGAATAGATAAAAAGATGCTCAGTGGAAAACATGTGACACTGAAATCAAATTTAAAGAAATTATTCATAAAAGAGATTGTAGAACAAGGTGGCTAAAAACTTGTCTGGGGAAAGTGTTGGATGTAGAAGTGATTAGCAGAAGATGATGGTTCCTGTAGGACAGAATGGGAATGTAAATTTCCAAGTGTTTCCTTATTTTGAATATATTGCTTTGGCTGAAGAGAATATTTCAGAGTTGAGGAGTGGGAAAAGAGTATTTGGTAGGTGAAAAAATAGACTGAGATCAAACAGTAAAACAAGAATAAATATGTTAAGCCTTGATGTACTTTCAGACCTGAGAGTGGAAACCTTGAATTATTATGATACAGGACATCTGACACCAGGACTACATGGACACTGGGAGTGAAGGAGCAGTGTGTGTTTGACTAGTGCTGCATCAGTCTAGATAGCAATTAAATTTTATGCTTGTTAAAAAAAAAAAAGAAAAAAAAAAAAAGAGTCCTAAGTTAAACCTGCCCTTAAAAACCGACATGACAAGGAAATTTTGTCAGTTAGAAGTTATTTGTATATAATCTTCGTTTCACAAGACCACTGAAATGAAAGAGCATTACCTTCATGAAGAATTTATTGTTTGTATACTAACATCTTGACTGTAGTAAACCCACTTTTTAAAATAACTTCTGAACAGCAGAGAGTTGGGGAAAAGAGTAGGTGACAGTCCCTGTTACATGGGGACATACATTTGTGTATGCTCCTGTCTAAACACTTTGCGTGGGCTAGATGGGCAGTGCAGTAGAGGAGTCACTTAAGTTCAGAGATGCAGATGAGCTACCTGCAGCATGCTGAGAACACTGACAGAAATCACCAGCACATAAGTCAGTGCATGCTGCAGTATGCATCTGTAATTTGAAGGGAGCGTAAGTTTTTAATTCATACCAGGCTTCTCTGGAGATGAAAGATTATTGTGGGATCACTGAATGCCCAGAGTTTCTCCTTAATGTGTAGCAGATGAATAACAAGGAGACAAAAGGAATTAATTTTCTGCATCTGAAAGTTTCTCAGGAAGAAAGGGATTAGGGGAAGTATATGTACCCTTTAAGTACTAACTGTTCCATTGTAGATTAAATGAGACATAAATTCAATTTATTGGCCTTTTGCATCCAAGATACTCAAGGGCATTTTCCTGCACTGTTCGTAGAAAGGGCAAATTTCTGACACAGCATCATTAAAGAGCCATCATTTTGTGTGTATATATATACAAGAGACTCCTATCATTAAAACCAAATTTCCAAAGGTAAATCACACAGAATCACTAGGTTGGAAAAGATCTTCAAGATCATAGAGTCCAACCCAGCCCTAACACCTCAACTAAACCAAGTGCCACATCCAGTCTTTCTTTAAGCACGTTCAGGGATGGTGATTCCACGATCTCTCTTGGTAGGCTGTTCCAGTACTTTATCACCCTTTCTGTAAAAAACCTTTTCCTAATATTTAACCTATATTTTCCTAAAATACTTTTGGAGGAAACAGCAAATTAAATCTATTTAGTGAACTGATATAGCATGAGCAGGACAGAGGAAGTACTTAGGTGCCAGTACATACAGCCTACTTTTCCACAAGCAAATGTGTATCCAAAGGAATGTGTCTAGAGTTTGTGTGCTATGATTAACTTCTGAGCAGTTAAAGCTCTGGAAAAAGCCATGTAGCAACATCTTTACTTCTTCTACAGCAGAATTGATGATAAGATTTTTCACTTCTTGGGAACAGGACATTGGGTAAACAATTCTTTTAACTGCATTCTAAAAAATGTAGCTGATAAGCTTATAGATGTTCTCAGGCCTGTGTGTCCTCAGGGAAGTTACAAGTTTCCTGGACCTAGAAATGAGGTCTAGTGTCCTAATCCTGCAACTTTCACCCCTGTGGTCATCAGGGTGCCTGTTTTGAGGCATAAGTTTTTAGTAAGCCATCAGAGAAATCAAGTTTGACAGTTTGTGTTTACAGGTGATTGATTAACTGTGAAGGGAGATGATGGCAATATTTGTTTGCTTTAGATATATCTATTTATAAGTAGTTCCTCTTCGGCTTCTAATTATGATAAACTCAAAACACTTAGGGCAATGCTTCTCACAATTACCCGTTAACTCAGGCTGGTTTGGTTTCCTTTTTGGGTGACTTCTGTAAGAATGGACTGGATTTTTCCTTCATCTTTGAGGACAGGAGATCAGTTTGCAGTGTTTGAAAAGTGTTTCTTCAGAGGCTGTATTTTTCAGGTTTGAGGAATAAAACTCCACATTTGTTTCAGTATTAATTATCTCTTGGATCTCTCTGTGGACATCGCTCCTCATTTGTCTAGGTTTTAAGTCTACATAAACTTCTGTCTGCCTACAGCTTTCAGCAGAACACTTACAACAACACAGATTCCTGTGCGCTTAAGGCACTGGAGTAAAATTTCTAGAGCTCAAATAATTCCAGTTTCAAATCTGAGACTGTCAGAGTGCAGCCTGTGAAGTCTTGCAGGTCAAGGGGGAATGCCAAGCATCTCTCCTCGTTCCTTATCCTTGCTGGGACATTGCGCTGAGGTGGGCAAGAAAGCTCACTATAGGCTGCTATATAACCTCCATGCAGTTCCTGACAGACAATATTTCTCTCATGGGTGTCATTATTTCTTTTGGGTGTTGAAGCTATGAATGGAGATGAGAATTTGATGCCAGATTTGTAATGTATCAGGTACAATTTTGACTGATATGGCCACTCCCTGTCTATTGGCAAGGTTTCTCCCTTCATTTGTTACTCAGTAAAATGCAGCCTGAACCTAGCTGAGGCTTCTTGAAGCAAAATGCAGCATGAACCTAGCTGAGGCTTCTTGGAGCTGTTCTGGTGTGAGAATTTTGTGGCATGATTTTTATTGCGCTCTGCTCCAGTTCTCAAAGTGATAATTAGTACTAAGACTTATGACTTTTGTGATTATTTTAATGCAGCCTCCTAATCCAAGACCTTTCAGAGATCTCACAAAGAGAAGTAGATAAGATTTTTGTTATTTTTTGTTGGTGTTGCTGATTTCTGTTTTGGGTTGACTTTTTTTCTGGTTTTGTTTTGTTTTTTTGGTATTCTGTTTTGTTTTATCTTTAACCAGAAAAAGTAGGATCCCTGAGTGCAAGATTGATTCCAAGAAAAAATGTGAAGTTGGACATACTAAAATGATCAGATCAAAATTCCAAAATTAAGGCAGCACAAGACAGTAAGAAGACTAATAGGGAGGTGTAATATTCAGAAGCATCTTGACTTTTAAGAAGTGGTCTGCAAGAGAATGAGAATGACTACGTTACATAGCATAGGTAGAATTTCTGACTCTGACTTGATCCTTTGTTGAACTATTGTTCTTTACTTAGAGTTGTTCAGCATGGTTTAACTCACACTGCTTCAGTGTCTGTGCATTTATTTTCTTACGATTTTCATAATTTCTTCACAAAATACCTTGCAACTAACCAGCTGATGTCCATGCTTTTCTGTTATTGAAACTGGTTGAGGACCGGCTAACTGAGCAGACTGCTGCTGGAAAGCAAAAGGACCGGGAGAAGGCCTACCTGTCAGCATGGCTGTTCTGAGCCACAAATTATTTGTTTACCTCATTCCTTACAGTTGCTTGACAAAAGATGACCCATTCATCAGTAGTTGGCTTGGCTAAGTATGGAAACGTGTGAGCAGCCTACTCTGTAATGACTGCTATGCTTGCTTTGGCTGCAATGTGCTGCTTTGCAAATCAGTTTTAATAGTGAGGGTGAACAGTTTAGCAAAGAGACTGACTGCCCAGATTGTAAGGAGGGAATGGAATCATCAAAACATCTGTCTTCCTGGTTTGGTATAAAATGCCACTGAAAAATCTGACACTCAGTGTTCTCCCTCAGTTTTGAGTAGGTTGGGGGCTGGGGACAGGGAAGGAATACAAATGTTTCAGTTCTCTCTACTTAGAGCAGATGCTGACATCTGCTCAGATAAAACAAGTATGTAACTCATCCAACACTGCTTTTAGGAGATGTGTAATGCTAGGGCTTGTTTATATTGCAACATTTCTTGTTGTATGTGAATATCGCACCTGACATTTTGAAGACAGCTGGGTTCAATCTCTGCTGACCAATCCATTGAGACCAAGACCGTGCCAGCAAACCTGACTCTGAGCATGAGATGGTGTGATTCAGGGAAGCCTAGTTTTCAGGCTGGTATTAAGTTTAATACCTATGTCAGCTAATGATTAATTTTTTTTGGCAGAGCATCTCTTGGAAAGTAGCAGTGGTGGGTAGTACAGAGGCACCACAGCCATATGTTCTGCACAGGATCAGTCCAGATGTGATGTGAGCATTGGCACTGCCCCAGACTGCTAAGCTAAGCTTGGCTTTCCAGCTTGCACGGCTCTTGTGTGGGTTGCTGCACACTTCTGTTTGCAAGATTTAGCTACTCTCACTGACTTGTATGATAGTTCATGTATTCCACTCAATAAACAGCAGCTTGGGCAAGCCCCGAGTGTTCAGTGATAGGTGTAACTTTACTAGAAGTATTTAAAAGTTTGAATGTCATTTTGACACAGTTATGGGAATTTCCAAAGTGGGAATTTCCAAAGTACCAATATATTTCCCTTTCTAATGAGTCTTGGATAAAATTCTCATAAACAACTTTGCTGGATTTTTGCACTGCTATTCAGCAGCTCATACAGTTCTCATTTATGCCCTTGTGGTTTCAGTGATTTCTAGATGTTCCTTTTCTTGTGATTAGCAGTGGTAGAGTTTTGAATGTCATGGGCATTGCAGAACTGGGAAAATCCTGGGTTCTTCCTACCAACCATGCTTCCTTTCATGGTAAACTGAGGAAATCCAGAATTTCTCAAAGATGACAGGTTTTGGGTTTTTTTTAATTTAACCATGCTCTATACTAAGTAGCAGTTGGAGTGTCAGAGAAAAGCAAATACTCAATTCTGGTTGAATATTTCAGAGATGAAAGCAACAGGATGGACAAAATTACTGACAAGTATATGTTTTGGTACTGGAGACCACAGAAATGGAGACCTTTTGTTTATAAGAATTTTCATTAGGGCAAACAGGAGTGTTTGAAGATGGAAGCTTAAGTGCATGAGAATTGAGAGTTTGACCTAAGATAAGGCTCTGACCTTAGACTGTTCCTTGTCAGTTGAAAGAAGAGGATGAAATATGATTGGTGGCATAAATTCGGAGTGAGATTCCCATCTGGTGTAATTTAGCTCAATTTTATTGACTTAATCCGTTTTCAAGGTAGTGAAGTTAAATTGAATTACGTAGTCTGAGAATCTAGCTTTTTGTATAACCTCACTGTTTCACAGGCAAATCAACACAGAGTTAAACTGCAATGCAGTCCTTCTCATAGTTTTAGCTATGTCTGGAGCTCTATAGAGCATGAGCTGGAAGTGCAGTGTAGTAGGTCACTACCTAAAGACAGAATATATAGACCAGCAGAGGTTTTAAGAGTCCCCTTTTCCAATCCATGATCAACTCTAGCTGCACCATTCTCTCTGCTTTTCCTGTGCATTAATGATGGGGATTGTCCAACGTCTCTAGGCAATTTGCTCCTGCTCTTAACAGAGTTTTGATCCTTCTGCTCGTCCATGTAGAAATGGATGCAGACATTCACTGCAGTGATGTGTTACAGTGATTGGGCGGCGAGGAAAAGCATACACACAGTTCTAGGTGATCAGAAGGCTTTTACTTTTTGAATCTTTGTGCTTTTATAAGATGGTTCGCAAAAAGGGCTGCGATTGGTCAGAGAAGGACTGCGTCTCTTCTCCTTCAGCAAACAACAGGTGACAGAGATTGTTTTGGGAAACTTGCATGAGAAGGGCAAAGTGTTTACAAAACAACAAAGACATTGCCATGAGAATGAGAATTTGTTCCCATGGGAAACAGCCAGCAGTAGCCAGCAGTAAAAATCCCAAGCCCAAGAAAATACACAGGGCGACAGTGATGTTTGGATGCTACTGCCCCTTTAGGCTACCATCTCATATTTAAGATGAGATGTCTCTTCACACAGCTTGTGCTTGTCTGACTTCTGATTAATCTGGCTGCCTTTCTTCAGGTTCTTTAAAAGTCTTGTTTGTCTTGCTTGATTTTCTGTATTTGAAGTGCATCATCTCAGCCTTGATAGGGCTCACAGCTGGACCTTGCCAGTGATAGGAGATAGTCTTAAAATCAAGTGTAAGGCAGTCCATAGTTGTGGTCATATGCTCTTGTATGAAGATTGCCATCTCATCACCAACATGAAACTGTGGCCATCTGTTGTCCAAGATGCTGTGTACACATCTCAGTGAGGGTGCTCCATTTTGCTGGTGCTTGCTAGAGCATCCCAGGAAGGAAGATACCCTGAGTATGTTCAATCCCACAGTGAGGTCAAGCTTTGTCTGTGATAGCTGGATCTGCTGGAAATACATGAGCAGCAGGGGCATATGAAGCACAGCCCAGGCTATTAGCTGGCATCTCAAGCCTGGCTTTTCTTTGGTAAAATTTGGGGCTGTCAGCCAGCACTGTGAACAGAAAGCATTTGTTTCCAAAGCTTGTGGTGCCCAAGCCTGATCTTTGCTGCTCTTTTTCACTGCTTGCACATGGGAATGGTCACAGTGGTGAGGAGTGTGTGGGACAGGGAGTTCTGCACGTCAAATCCAGCTGCTGTCTCAGGCACACATATCACAGGGAGCTTGTACTGTTTATGTTAATTTGCACTGTGGTAAATTTTAAACACAATAAGTTGCTGCATAAACGCGAGCTGTAATTTTTTTTTTAAATTCTTGTATTTTATGTGGTTTTATTCCCACAATTACACTAAAGCTGTAATGACCTGTTAAATTAGAAATAATATGTCCAACGAACAAAATCACATATCAAACAATGTAGGACACATTAAGTAATCATGTAAGGAGCAAGCTTAGTATTTCACCACTTCATTAAAATCTTGCACCTATGTATCACTTTTCATGTTCTGCACAGTCTGATAGTTAACTGATGTCTATTTTAATAAGAAAGTTGAACCAATACTGTTAGAATTAAACTACTATTTCCTAACATCAATACAGATCATGTGGTAAGATACTGAAATACTCTGTGGTGGCTCTGGTCACATCTGGAGTCAGATCTCTATGTGCTCTTCAAAAAGGGAAGCAAAGTGAAAATTCTTTGGATGCTGGCCTATATTAACTAAACAGATACTTGAATAAGTTTGATACCCTCATAGTAATTCTTATACAACTAAAGCATGAATTTCAATGCTGCAAACAGATCTGCACAGGGGAAGAATTCTTCCACCTGGGCATTTGCTGGCTGGTTTCAGCATTATTCCATATTGGGAGAAGGTGTCTTTTCAGAAAAGTCTGCATGGGGATGTTTGTACATGTGCATTTGTTCTCAGATGAGGAAATAAAGGGTAATATGGGCCAAACCCAAGGCTGGCAATTTAGTTGGAAGCAAATAGGAGGTCAGCAGGCATGGCAATATGTGGAAACTGTGCAAGTACAACTGGACCATGTTTACTGATCACAATACAAGCAAGCGTGAAGCTGTCAAAATAAAACTTTCATTAGTATGACAGAAATAAAGAAATATTGTAATATAGAAATAGAATGTATACTAAAGAATATAAAATAAATAAAATATAGATACATATAAAATACAGAATATAAATATAATAAAATATAATAAATAAATATAATAAGGAAATATTAGTATAGCAAAAGAAGGAGAATCCAGGTATATCACACTTAACTATCTTTCTGGCTAGCAGGATGAAATGCTAATACATAGTGCTAATGCAAAAATGTTAGGTCATTTTGGCATATGCATAAGTATGTCTATGTGTGTACATGTTCATGTACAATGGTCTAAATTACTTACAGTTATTTTTCATTGCGGAGATAAAAGGTTGTTTAAAGAAAAGGTGTTTGCAAATAGTATAGATACTCATTTCCAAAGATGGATTTACCTCTCCAACACTGGACAGAGTGTGAGCAAATGAACCTGAAACAATGACTACTGAATTAAAACCAGGTTCAGACAAGGAGTCTGAATTCCTGACATTTAACTACCAGAAACATCTGTTTCTGTGTGTTAGTAATTCCATCTTTTTTTTTTTTTTAAGTGTTTTTAAAGATGGGAACAATTTTATGAATTAAAAAAAAAAGTCCCCAACACATGTATCTGTAATTACCTGGTTTAGGCTGTGTGTTTAATCAGTATGAATTGAGAATGCCATGTACCTTTGATTTCAGTCTCAAAGAACAATTGGGCACAGGACAGTAACTCTTGCCCCATTTTCCAGTATATGCCTATGGAAAAAAACCCAAGCAACCAACCCTCCAAAACAACGAAAACCAGCAAAAAAGAGGGAATATGGAACTAACGCAGGAATATTTTCTAAAAAAGCCACTTGATAGTGATTAAAAATCTAATTTCCTTAAAATACTGTTTTGGATTTAGGTCTTTGTCTCATTCTGGAATTGGGATTTTTTTTTTAAGTAGTTGAGGAATATCACTTAAGGATTGGCTGTGTTCCAGCATCCAGCTGGCAGAGCTATAGAGTGTGTTAAAGTGAATAGCACACATATTCTGCAGTGGCTTCCCCATCCTGCCAAAGATTTAGACTCTAGCTTAACTGTTAACTGCCAGAAGTGCCACTGAGTCAAATGGTATTACTCAGATGATTAAAAATTAGGTTTTCCTAGGGTAACAAGTTTTCCTAGGTCAGCAAGTTTTACCTGTGTGTTAAGTCATTTTTTCCCTTTCTTGTCTTGCATTAGTCCCTCTCCACTTCTGGAGAAGCACTTTTTTGTTGTGCATGTTTCATTATTTGTTTTAATAAATTTTTAAGAGGAGCTAGCAGAAGTTTTAATGAAACTCTCTATTAGTCAGCATGCTGCTGGTTGCTGTATGTGGGACATACTTGGAGTTTGCATCATTACTGCTAGCAAAGAGCTTCTTCCATTCTTGTCCATCTTCTGAGACGGAGTTCTCCAGGTGACTGGAGCTCTTGTGGAACAGGTTCAGATAACCGAGGTAGGACTTACTGATGTCTCAGCTGTCCTTAGGCAGAGGGTTGACCAGCAGTTCCATGCCAGCTGTTTTTACTGTAAAATTTAGGACATAAGCTAATTTCTCCCATCTCCCTTCTCTTTTGTTTCTAGAGTTGCTGGAACTGTGGCCGGAAAGCTAGTGAAACCTGCAGTGGTTGCAACACAGCACGATACTGTGGCTCATTTTGCCAGCACAAGGACTGGGAGAAGCACCATCACATCTGTGGACAGACCCTCCAAGCCCAGCAGCAGGGAGAGACACCAGCAGTGAGCTCCTCTGTGACACCTAGCAGTGGGGCTGGGAGCCCCATCGACACTCCACCAGCAGCTACTCCAAGGTCCACCACCCCGGCAACCCCATCCACCATAGACGCGACTCCTCGT
>OU383773.1:25585022-25817522 GCA_910950805.1 Acrocephalus scirpaceus scirpaceus
TTTAAGAGAAACTTAAGCAACTGGAAACAGATCTGTTGAATCCTCAGGAAAAACTCTGGCAAGTCATTAGACAATTAAGGTTTTTATCCAAAACACAGTTCTTTCTAAGGACTGCAGAAGCAAATTTATTTCCACTGTTCAAACTTGGGAAAACCATTAGCTCTGCATGGAGAGCACGGCTATCCAAATACCTTCAAACCAGTTCTGTTATAACCTGTCATCATGAGCAAGAAAAAGAAACTATGAATGAAAATTTGTATTTGAGAGAAGAGTAATTCTCTGAAAGTCTGAGCAAGGCTCAACCAAATCAGGTAATCTGTTAATCTACTCTCCATCCTTAGCAAGGTATAAGCATACTTCACACAGCAATGTGTTCCTGTGGGATATATGGGCAGCAGCAGAATATTTTCCACTCCTAGGGAAAGGAAAAAGGCTACTGTATTTATGTGTTTAGTCAGGATAGTGCTGAGAACTTCAGAAAATGTTTTGCCATAAACATTCCAGAAGAAAAAAAGGAGGAAGTTGCACGGGAGGGGTTTTGTTGGCTTTTTTCCCAAGTGGAAGTATACGAAATACTTCATCAGACTGGAGGCACTGTTCAGCAGTGGAAGGAGGAATTATTCTGTAAATCTAGTTTGAGAAAGAGTTCATGTGTTGGAGAGGTCTGTGTAGTGGAGGCTAGCTGTGGAGCTGAACCTCCAGAGGCACCATGGAACCAGCCAAAATCACATGGTAGGTTTGTAAGAGCCTAAGGAACAGGGATGAAGACAGCAGCTGTTGAGTTTGCCTGCTGGAGTCTTAGGGAGGTAGCTAGGGTACACATCTGTGTTTCTGAATGCTTATCATCATCACATGCTTTGTTGTGAAAGATTTCCAGCTGCTCCAAAATGTACAAGGGAATGAGTGATCTCTGAGACATCCAAGTCCACAGGTCTGCAGTGAGCATTTTTGTGCCTCTCCTTCCTTAAACAAAGCAAGCAGATCTAGCTTTAGAGAATGGATGCACCCCTTTATCCTAGTGCAATTGGATCTTGCTCAGATATAAGCCTATATCTGAGGCACCCATCACTGCAATATAATCCCTTGTGATATGTAAATCCTTCTATGGTGAAACAGGACTCATTTTAGGGGTATCCTAATCCACCAGGCTCATTCTCTGCATTCATAGGGGTGGGAATTCCAGGTTCATCCTCAGATAAAACATCCTGCTCTGAAGCAAGACACTTATGTGATAACAAAGCATACGGTAACTGTGGAAAGGCAACATGATGCTATGACATGTGATGCCTCTATCCTCTATCTGCAAGAACAGGAACATCATCACTTGCAGATGTATCAGATTTTTCATCAGTTAGAAGTGCAAGGTGTGAAGCATTCTGCTAGTTCTGTGTCCATACAGACCAGCTTTTGGAATTGAGATGTGCACATCCCTGGTATAGGCTAAATCAGGTTTGCTGCTGGCACTAAGCAGTGCCTCTCTCTGCTCCTTTCAGAAATGTATCACCCACTTTTGGGGAATCTGAATTTAAAAGAAACAAGCCTGTATCCTGTCCATCATGCGACTGCCCAATACAGGCTGGGTTTGAAGGAACAGCACTTGTGGAGATACACCTGTGGATGATTCAGAGGTCAGTACGTGCTAGTGACCATTCCCAATTAATAGTATAATTCTTTCATCTTGGTTAGGTGTTTAGTGCAGATGCTCCTTAAGCAACAGACAATCAAATTCCTCTGGCTCCCCATCCTGCAGTGAACACCACAGCACCCCAGGGAAATCCTGCTGGTAACACATGTTATATAAAACTTGTGAAAACACTAACTAAGAAACCTGTCCTCCTTTCTTTTACCAGTCAAGTGGTGATGTCTTCCACTCATGAAAAGTGATCTGTGGGTAATTAAATACTTCCTCTACCTTTTCTGGATATTTGGCTTATAATCCTTGAACTCCTTAGTGTGGCAGAGAGAGCTTCATGGACAGGAGATGGCAGTCTGTATCCTAAACAGAGATTCTGCCCTTTCTCTACCTTGCCAATGGGAAGCCAATGTTTGGTTTGGACTTAAAATAGCAGGAAGCTACAAACCACAAGGACAAAGCTTCTTTGGCATCCACTCAAACTTTGTAGAAGAGGAAAAGCTAGACCTAAAATCATGTCCAGGATGGTCTCTCTCCTAGCATCCTAGGAGTACTGGAGGCTTCAGGGGATAGATAGAGCTGAGGTGCTACCTTCAAATCTGGCTCTTTCTAGTCACCTAAAATGGAAGGCTGAACCAACCTGCATAATACACAACCTGTGCAGGGCCACATACCCATCCTATTTGGGAAGTTTAACTGAGGATCTGCCTGGAGTGCTTTTTATCTTACTGTGACTCTGGCCAAGGATAGCAATGTATTGTAGACTTCTCAGATGTCTTCAGAAATATTCAACATCCACTTATGGGATGTGCTGTCATATATAAACCCAAGATTGTTGGAAGTGACTACTGACATTCTGCGTGTGTTTTTGAGCAATTATCCCAGTGACTGAAGGAACTTTATTTCTTTAGAAAAAGAGGAACAACAACAAAAGTTCAGAGTTTTATTGTATTTAGTACATGGAAACTATAATTACAAAACTAAGCTTTAAAATTGCTGAAGACTCTCCATAAAGGCAAACAAAAGAACAAAGAACAAACTTCTGTTTGAGAATGTAAATTTTCTCAAGCATTTGGGTAAATAGTAAAAGGGAAGAAGTTCTTTCAACCAGGTTGCTGAAAGGAGCTAACTCATACAAACAGATTTCCTCCTCCTACTGGACTATTTTTCTGCTAAAAGAAGCATATAGGGAAGGATAGGATGACAAAAACCTGCTTTATCACTTTACCAAAAAAACCCCAAAAACCAAAAAACAACAAAACACTTGCCATGCTCTGGAAAGCAGGATGCATGAGTGATGAGCAAAGGACAAAGGGAACTTCTGAAAGCCTTATTTTCCCAGTCAGCATGTAGCACACCTTCCTAGTAGTTTCTATTCTCAGTTTACCATGGCAAAAGAAAGAATTGTTCAGCAGCTTCTGAATGCCCTGGCAAAGGAGGCAAGTGTAGCGACCAAAGGTGGAGGGAATTGTGAGATATTTGAGACAGCTCTTTATGAATCTCTATTTTAGTAGCACATGATATCCCAAATTAGATATATCCTAGAGGTAGCCAGGCACTAAATTAGAAAGAGGATCAATTTCGTACAATGCACCTTGTTCAAGTTGTATGCCAGTAGGCAATCAGTACTGGAAAAATGGCTTCTTTCTTACAGAGAATTGGTACGAGATATGCTTTTTTAAAAAATGCTTCAGGTTCTCAGAAAATGATGGTGTTACCAAGCAGCATTCTCAAGAATCAAGAATGTTGTCTTTCACATGGGATTTAATTCAAAGGTAGAACTCTGACACAGGATGGTAGTGACACCAAAATATCAGTGCATTGAGCAACACAACAGATTGCTGGAGAATTTATACACTGTAATATAAAATACCATATGTGCAGCTTTCCACTCCAGAGATCTTTAAACAGCAGGGTTGGTTTTTTTTCACAATGGAGAAATTATGATAGGGAGAGAAAATATATTAAGGAGCAATATCCAGGAGGATATACAAAAAGAAGCATCAGCCAATCATGTCTGTTTTTTACACATAATCTTCAAGATTTGCATTACTGGGTGGAGCTGGAGACACAGCTCTGCAAGTCTTTTCATTCATCCTTCAATATACATTTTGTATATTTTTATTGCAACAAATACTACAATTAGATACTTGTGCGAATATAAGATACCACATATCTTGATTGTTTCATAAGTGCCACCAAATGGCTCAACTCATTTCCAACCAGAGGTAAAAGCAAGGAGGAGCATGTCATAAACATCACTACTTAGGCAATGTTGATAGCCAGATGTGAAGACCACATTTCCACTATTAAAGGCCTCTATCTACAAAGTAAGCAAGTTTGCCATTCATTTAAGCAGTCTCTTGAGATTGACATGGCTGCACAAAGTTTCGAATAGGTGGGAGCGCATTTTAAGAACTTGCTATCAGAGTCATGAGGTTTCCTTACAAAATTCCAGGACTAAGCTTATCAAAGTTCCACAGCTACCTAGTTAGCTTTTGATATTTCTTGACTCAAGAAATGAGAAGATTCACTGAACCATTCAAGGCCTTCATTGTCCCACCAAAAAAAAAAAAAAAAAAAAAAAGCCCCAAAGAAGGTGAAGTTGCATAATTGCATACAGGCCAGTCAGCAGGTTTGGTGTTTGTGTTTGTACCTTCTTAATTGAAGCTAACAGCTCTGCCTGCAAGAAGTCAGCTGACAGAGATCCAGTTCTGCACAATTTACAGTTTGTGGATGTACAGATTAGAGCTGACTGCGGAGTATGCACAAGCATTATTTTTTGTGAAACCATTTGCCTGAAAGCTACCTTCTCAAGAGGAACAAGATACAAGCTCGTTCCAGTTTACAACCGATGGAGGGAACAAGAAATCCTTTCTGGTGTTTGGGTGGAAGCCAGGCATAAATGAATGAAAATGTAGATCTACATTTTTCTTACACTGACAAAGGATATATGTCTCTTTCTCTCCTTTAGTGCAGGGAAGAGCCTGTCGTCAGCTCTTTGAAAATCAAAACAGATTTTTGAAGGAAGCTTACCATCTATTGATTCAAGAAGTGCACTAAAATCTTATCAGCTGTACAAGACTTGAGAAATCTTCCCTCAAAAATCTTCTGAAAATTTAAGAAAAGAATGTGGGAAATATATGAACCATCCCCCTAATGAATGTTTGTTCAAATTACAGTAGAATAAAAGTTAGTGAGCAAGTAAATAAAGCCATTCCCACCATTTAAGAACTCCCATTTTGCTAATTATGAATGTTTCAACTTCTGTACTAAATTTAGGAGCTCTGCATGAAATCTTGGCTCTATTGAAATTAATGGGAGTTTCTGTCATTTCGAGGAGCTTCTAAATTTAGTTAAATGAATTTTCTCCTCAGTAGTACACTGCCTTCTCATGGTTTTGCTGACTCTAGCCAAATCTACATGTCCTTGCACTAAACACTAACAGCCAGTGGTCTGAGGTTTTTTACCACATTAAATGCTTGTTTCAGCCAGTATTTAATTATTGTTTCCCACACTCTACTTTCTTTCCATATATCTGAGAGAGGCCTTTACATTTTGACAACTCTGAATATGTTCCTAAAAAACTGACTGAATATATTCAGTGTTGAATACATAAAGGTCTCAGACATAAGAGAGTTCAGAGCCTCACAAGGCAGAGTGATCTGTAAATTATAAATCTGTGTAGTTTTGACTGTCCTGTTTTGAGATAATCTGTCTACTGGTAGTCTGAATATTCTTTCAAAGTCTCCTAATCAATTTTTATGCACGTTAGATCCCTCTATTCTTGTGAAATGGGAAATCTTCAGAGAGGGAAGAAGTTTGATAATTGGCTTGTTTTGCATTTCCTTTTGAATTAGGCTTGATGAAAATTATAAGTTATGTCACAAGCTGATATGTGTAAAAAAAATCCTTCCCTGATCCTTAGAATTTCCACTGGTGAAGTTGGGGCTAAATTGGGTAACAGACAGCAAAGACTTGGGGATGTCCCCAGGTAACCTGCACAAAAACAGACAAGTAAGAGACAGTGGTAATAACCAAACTATAATATTTTATTATACAGAGGTAAAGAACCAAACATGAGAGGAACAACCTCAAGTGAATTGTATGCACCTTTATAACATATTATTTTTCTAACACGAGAAAGCAATAAAAAAGTGTCAACACATTAACACCAGGACATTGATGAAGCACACGTCCAGAACAACTTGTGAAAAAAGGAAAACAGAAGAGAGTTTTCCTGATTTGTTTTTTTTTAAAACTGCAGAGAATCGTGAAGTTTCTCACATCCTACAAAGAATAATTGTGCAGAATATCTCAAATCATCTCTAAATGAGATACTAAAAGAGTTTAAGTCCTTTGGGAGGTAAATCAATTAGAGCCACAAATGCATCTGTAATGCTGCTGGGATTCAATCTGGTACCTTTTTAATTTGGCTTCAGATCTAGGATTTCCACTCTTTCCTCACCTGTCACTGAAACAGCTGCATGCTTTCCCAATAGTATTCTTTCTCTCCAAAGCACTGCAGGTAGAAAAGGCAATATCAAGTACTTTCCTTTGCAGAGGGTAGATTTAGGATGAGGCACTTATGAACCCAGTATCTAGTGATATTTCTGAATTTTTGTATTAATAGCTGCCCCAGGAAAACATGGAAAATCAGTTGAAATTTTGCAAATTTGTCTTCCTGGGCAGCCAGAAGACACCAATGGACTCCAACATACCAACAGGTCCCATATTCCTGTGCAGTGAGGCAGGCTTCAAGGCAGCTCCAAGAGTGGGTGTGTGGCAGACAGATCACTGCTCTGGGTACCGTGGACAGAGCCATTGCTTTTCTAGGACTTGTATGGGCAGGAGCTTTTGAATTCATTGCCTGTGAGAATGACCTGCAGGCTGCTCCTGATGCCTCATGGAAAGACAGATACAGTCTCCAGACTTAAACCTCTATTTCCATACAAGAAAGGCTTACGGATAATAAAAGAAGAACCCAGCGTAAGTATTTAAACAACCTGGTTCAGGAAATTCTTGAGTCTCAAACTTCAGGAAGCTGAAGAGGTCTTGGAGGAATATACTTCTGCCCCTTCTGTATACTTTTCCCAGTGTTGGTTATCATCAAAGAAGGATGATGGGCTAAATAGATCTGCAGTGTGTCTCAAATTCTGGTATTGTCTGCAGATTTCTTGTCCAAATGCAAGGTGGAGGAGCACAGAGCCTGGTGGTGATCAGACCTGGGTTTTGGCAGCATTATCCTAAGTGGCATCTGGAGAGGAGTCAGTCCTAATATGATCTGTACATCTTTTACAAATGGGCAGCAAAGGTGAGGGGGGTGCCTAGAGTAGCTGCATATGAGAAGTTTGGTAAATACAAAACACAGAGGTAGAATTAAGGAATTAGAATTAATCTAAGATTGATGCTTATTGACCCAAGCTCACTGTTGTCCAGGGCTTACATCCCTGGACCTACTGCTCATTTCATTAAGAGATCCAGTTGTCAAAACACACTTGTCTAACCTGTCTAACACCTTCTCTTAAAAGACTTCTTAATAATCAGAATCTGTCAGCTTGGAGAATGAAATTAATTGTTCCTCCTCCATAACATGAAACTGTCTAAATGAGTAAGCTGAATAAAGCCCTCCCAGGACTAGCTTTTTCTAGCTAGCAAATTTACCCAAAAATATTTTATTTGTCTTTGTTGTCAAATTTCATCCTTCTCCTTCCCTACTCACCCGTCATACAAGGAGCAAATCTTGAAATCCTACTTTATCCTAAATATCTTTATCACATATACATCATAGCAGAGCAAATATAAGGACTATAGTGAAGGCTAAGACATTTAAGTACTAGGAGTCTCTTGACAAGAGAAGCTGTTAAAAACCCAAGGAGACATTGATCTTTTTATACATTGAGTCTCTTGCAAATTCAGTTTATTGACTTATCAACTGATGCAGCACACAATAGGGATTTTCCTGCTACAAGTTTTATTTAGAACTGGAAGATTCTAGCAAAGACAATTTTGGCTAAATTCTTTTCCTACACGTATAACCTTGAAAATATATTGAGATTCTCAATTGAGCTCCGTGTTCAGTAACAGCTTCATTTCTCAATGGAGTTTGATGGTAATAACACCAAACCTCATCCAGATAAGAACCTTTAAAGATATGAGGTGTGAGTTTGCATTCAAACCTTAGGGCTTGGCCTATCATTCATTAAAAAATACTGGACATGATTCAAAAATTCACTGTGGTGAATGTGTTAGACCAGATAATACAGAGCTAGCTGAACTTTTAGATGAACAATTTATTCGCTCAAGTATACAGGGTATTTTTGGCTTAAATTACTAAAGATTTTTTTTAAAAATCATATATATTTAAAAAAAAATAGAAAGGACATTTAAATCCTGTTTGTCAATGAATCCTCCCAACAAGCAGACTCAGTATATCATTCTGAAGCCAACTTAAAGCTCGAAAATTAATTTAAAATTGACAGATTTTTGATTTTATTTCAATCTGTCAGAAAATATAAAATGGACACTGAATATCTCATTTAAATTATTCTACTGTTTTGCCCTGAAAACAAAAGGGATTATTGTCTATCATTAATGAAATTTAATTCTTGTAAACATAAAAAATCCATCTCTAATTTTTTATGAAATTGAAATCAACTTTCTAAGCCTTTTCTAGGAAAGCTATAAAAACCGCTGGTGGGAAACAGCTTCACCAAGCAGAAGTAATCTTAGCTGCTGGGGTGTGCTGTAAAATGCCCAAGATCCTGCACACAAGAGAAGGCAAGGGGGCAGGCACTCACTGCCCTGCAGCAGTGTCACGCAGCCACCAACATCCTGAAAGAGACTTTTAAACTTGTGCTTGGCCTTTCCTGTATATTTCATATTTTATTTTATATTTTATTACATTTAGTCCTTTTGAGGACTTAGGCAGGGACTGTTGTAAACATCACTGAAAAAACTTGAGTTGTAAGAGGCTCTGCCCCAGAATATGCTGAGAAATGTTTATAATCTTGCAAGGCTGCGGTATAACCCACATTCTTTCTCACTGAAGCTTTAAGTGGACCTGGGAAACAAGATTTCAGCCTAGCACTGAGGTGTGGTTGTTTATAGCATGGCAGCGTTAAATACAGAACCCCAAACCAAACTTACAGCATAAAAACAAGCATCCATGACATGAAGTACAGTTGTTAAATACTTGTATCAAGTGGGGATTGAAAAGCTCCAGCTGGAGCTTATGTAAAGAAAAGAACTTTTTCGGTATATTCTGTTGAATTTCTTTAACAGGATCAAAGTTGAAGACGTACTGGATTACCCTAAATTGCACAGACTTTGGACAAAATGTTGTGAATGCTCAATATACTTCTTGATCAGCCCCAAGCTGTGCAGGTTGAAATAAAGCAAAAGACAGAGAGCAAAAACACTGAACAGAAAAATCAGTATTGTTATTGTGCTTGTTTATTGTTTGGAGCAAGAATTTGAAATGTTAATCTTATTCCTTTTAGTCATGAATGACTCGCTTTCTGCCAAAGAACAGCAGTTTTGAGCCATTTTAAACAGCTGATGTAATCTTTATCTTGATAAATCAGGAAGCATGAAAAGAGATAAAAATCAAGCTCTCCAGAGAATGACATTACGCAGAGAATGACACCCACATCCCTTAATCTGCCATACCCCCACAATCATACACAAATATGGGCAATAACAGTGTTTGTGTATAGTGTGAAAAAGATGGATTTTAGGATGCTTTAAGGGAAATGCTTTCATTCCTGACTTCTATTATTGTCATGTATACTGAGATTGCATATACAAAGCAACAGACTGGGACCCTGTGAAAATGGGATTAACAGTGAATTGAATTAGTAACTTCCTGGGAAAAGAGACCTTTTCTCTATGCAATTTAGAGTGGCCCAACATTCAATGTTACATCACTTAGATGTAGTTTCCTGGCCTGGCAGAGTTATTCAGAACCCACAGCTGACCACCATTGTGGAGATGGCCAAAAGCCTGAAGTTATTAACTTAAATTTACACTGAAGGACAAGGTGACCTTCAGCAAACACTCTCTTAACTGAGGTGGATGCAGGGTACTACTTGTCCCCTGGCAACAGGCACATGAAGCCAAGCACAGCAGCAGCAAGGACCTGAATCATAGTGTCTCAATTGCTGGCAAGAGGCAGACTCCATTTCAGGGTGATGTAGCCTATGTGACATCCAGCTTGGGGACAGTCTGGGCTGTCAGACATAACAGTTTCTCCATTTTGATCATCCTGTCATAACTGCTTAAGAAGCCCCATGGCTGCATAGGGAGCCCTGTTGCTGCATGGCCATGCTAAGCTGTCCAATTCATTCTAAATATTTATATTACATAGCTGTAGAGGGCAGCCTGAATCTGGCTCCCATTTCTCTTCATTACTTAGAGAAACCAGGTCTGGTAGTGTGGACTGTCAGGTGTGCTGCCCTTGAATGCAAGACACAGCATGAACACCTAAACCTTTAGTGCATCTGAGCAAAGACCCTAATTTTCCTTGTCTAAGAAGCCCTGGCTAACCATAGATTCAATAAATAAGCAAATCACTGTTGCTAAAATAGTCTGGTCTCTAGTTCTTTCTGACCTAAGTCTTTCTATTGAAGCTGTCAACAAAAGAACTAATTATAATGTCAGACATTTTTGTGCTGAGATATTCTCTGTCAGGAAGGAAATAAGAAGCATTTAACCCTGCTCTGTGGACAACTTCTAGAAGATATAAATGTGTGATTGCAGCCAATCTGCATCAGACTTGATTTACTTACTTTAAAGAAAAGCATTCGATGTCCTAATTACAAGACTCAAGACTGCATAACAACCGGATCCATTTTACACAAGCATGTTTATTTGGAGCCTCACAAAAGTACAAAGGAGTGTGAAAGGTTTGAAGGTCAAGGTAAAAGCAGAGATCACAAAGAAATACAAGAGGGACATTGGATAAAATAAACAAAATTAAAATATTCAATATCAAAACAGATTAATTTTAATTTCTCTTCAATTTAATAACCCTTATTTATTGATAAAAATTGAAAAGGACATTGGAGAAAAATTAAAGGAGAAAAAATTAAAGGAAAAGGCCTTTTCTTCCTAAATGAGAAACAGGTGCAATCCTGATTATCTCCTGTTCTCTTAACTTCCAGGGAAATGTTGAATTTACCATAACATATGATATCTGCTCTTGTTTTTAGGAAGGTTTCATGCTGTGCATATCAACATAATACCAGGGTCAACAGGGGCGGGAGCCAATTTGATTTACAAACTCTCCTCCTGCTAAACTAGGACTTAAAGCAAGTAGGCTTTGTCCTCCATGTTCAAGAGCAGAGCCTTTGTTTCCTGTAAGCTTCAGCTTACATTAAATCTTATCAGTTCAACTGTACAACAGTTTTGTGAGATCCCATATGGACCTTGAAAACTATACATGTAATCTCAGGATTCAGGCTGGAAGGCTTGAAGTAATCTAAATGTGAATGACAGAGGAAATCCTTTGCTTTAATCATCACCCAAAAGTTTTCACCAGACTCTAGACAAATTTCTTCATCCTTTTTGTCAAGTAAGTAGGTTAGAAAGTAAGACCCATATATTTAGTATCCAAAAGTTCCTTGAAGAAGTTTGCATAATTTTAGTAAAGAATGGGAGCTCAAGATAATTGCCTCCTTTGCATTTCTGTTTTGGGGATAAAAATACTAAAAATCACACATGGCGCTTAGAAATCAGAATCAAAGATTTTCATAATTTAAAAAAAAAATAAAAAGAATAATTGGACTAATTTATTAGGAAAAGAAACAATATTGCTTTGTGTGCTGACCAAAATATCACCTTCTTTTGAACTATCTGGCATATGTAATGCTTCTCCCCTACTTTTCATATGCCACGACTCTGATGATGGTGCTAACCTAAACTTTGGTTTTCATGCTATGCCTGCAGTTTCTGTAACTACTCTTTTAATACTGCAGCTGTTTTTTACCCCTGAAAAGAGACATCAGGGTGAGGAGAGAAAATGCAAACACATCAGTTTCCTGTACATGAACCTTGAAAACTTTTTTAGCAGTGCAGCATGAAACTTTGTGTTAGAAGGTGAGATGGAAATCAGCCTTAGCAGTGAAAACTAAAAGCAATCAGGGAGTTATCTCTTCCAACAGATGTTCGACTCCCAAAATCTCACATCAAGAAGGGGCATAAACAACTTTGTACTCAGCTTCCCTATCTCATTGTGCTGATTTACTTTCAGGATGTAACAATTATTTTATGCTGGGTGAATGTGTGCAGACTGTGCAAGTATTTAATTCACAAATCCCTTAATAAGACATTGCATTTCCTAGTGTACTGCCTTACCCTGCATCCCATCCTGATTGCACATGCTTCAGCTTGAGAACAAAGCTGGAGCTGAAAAATGGAGCTTAACTTGTATTTTTTCATTGACACTGTGTTTAAAACAGTGATTCCTTTTACTGTGAAGCTTCTGCTGAAAAGAGACTAATGAGTCTCTGGAACAGAGACTGAACAGAGTTGGAACAGAGACTGAGGTGGAACAGAGATCCAGCTACTGGCTGGATGCATAAATTCACGTTCTCTGTTCTAGACACATTTCATTTGTTGATTTGTTTCATATTCTGTTATTCCAAAGTGGTCTCTGTCACCTAATGATTTATTTCTTAGTAAGAATTTAAGGAGTTGTATCATTTACACTTTGTGTAAGATTCTAGAGAAAATTCTAAACATTCTAAGCAAGGATCTAGCTGTGTTCCTTAATGCCTTGCACGTGTTGTGCTGCCCAGGATCAAGGTCTGCCTGGGCCAACACCAGTGTGGAAAACTCCTGAGGAGGAGGGTAGCCTCCCATGCACTCCTGGGTCCCTGTGGGTCATGCAGATGACACAGCTGATGAGCTAATCACAAGTCATAGTTTGTTTGCTGTTTCAGCAAAGCCAGACGTCCCTGCACTTTCAACCCCTTTCTGGCCTCCTACTCACCCTCTCTGGTATCAGCCTTTGTCTTTTTCCTGATGGAATTCTTCCAACTTTCTCTTATGTCTGGGATCATAGTGCCCATTTCTCATCCACGTGTACCCTCTGACAGCTGAGTTTTAATACCCATAACGTGCTCCACAAAACTGTTCCCAGTGACAAATTCAGCACTTCAACCACTCTTCCCAAAACCAAACCACTACTTCTTCGGAAGCAGGAACACAATTTATTACACCAGGAGAAGAGCATATCTTATTTAAGTTTTACCACTCATCTTCTAACAGAGAATGAAAGACGTATTGCTCTACAGCCATCTGTGTTTACACCAGTTACGCCATTTCTTTATCACCAGAGACACTGTGACTGTTAAACAGCCTCCAAGACAAACTGTGTATGGGTAATAGTCTCCAGCTTGGACTGGCTCTCAGATTTCATGGAAATTTTATGGATGAGTGGCAGCTAGCCTGGGCTGCAGTGGGGACAGTTTTAACAGTCTAGCGTAGTATATAATAAGATTTTACTGTCCAGTGACATTTCCTGACACCATTTGACAGCACAGACACTGCAGGGAGCTGTGTTAGCTGCTGGTCAGTGGAGGAACAATTATTTAGAGGTCCAAGGAGAACATGTGTGACTTCAGTGTGTCTCTGTCTCAGCTGTAAAACTGGGAATTCTTCCTTTCACGGTGAAATTCTTCCTGTTTTCCTATCTCTTTCCTTCGAGAGACTTTGTATGGAGAGACAATCTGTATTTAAACAACTAGACTTTAAAATCATTCAACTGTAAATGTCCATTAGAACAAGAGGAATAATTGTCTTGTCCCTTCATCCTTGCTGCTAAGGAATCTTTATCCATGGTCTAACAAGGTATTAATGAATGTATGAATGAAGAAAAAAATGGTACTTGCAAGGAAGCTACCTGCACATTTACTCAGTGAAGGAGTATGTTTCCCTGCTAATGCTCCCATAGAATTGGGCCAAGTCAGATTTACACAAGGAATATGAAAAAGTTGTGCATTTCAGATCATGAGTTCTCTGCCTTGCAAGAAGTCTGATTAAAAGCCCCATGCACTGCTCCCTCCTACCACACACATGTGGGAGTCTCATGCATGTAAAAATCTGTTTCTATTAACCTGTCACATATGACAGTTCCTCACACTATCCCACAGCCAGGCAGCAGAAAATTCTGCTGAGCTGAAGATGCAAGACACTTAATCCTCTAATACACTTTTCATAATTTCAACGAAATTTAATACTTATAGGGAAATAAAGGTGACTAGCCTCTTGCACTTAATCTCTGAGTATTAACATCAGGGTCAGCTCCTGTATAGGCAGACCCACCAATTCCCATCAACCCGGATGCAGAAAGACCCATCTCTGAGCTAACAGGTTTGATTACAGCTCTGGGCTCCCCCTGAGACAGTCAGATTTGGGGCCAGCTATGGTCATGGAATTTGTAATGTCACTCTCCATCCACGTGGAAAATAACATCTCACAAAAGTTAAAATCCAAACATTATCTTGTGGCAGTTTTAAGTACTGCTAACAAGAACTGGGTGTGAACCAGTTATTAAGGAACAAAGAGTTAGTTATACACATATCTGTAGGTTTGAAGGGGAAGAAAAACTTCCATTGATTCTGCTTATCTGATCTCCACCTGCCTTCCTTGAATTTTTCACATGGTGGTGTTGAAGCAGGAATTTGCTGTCAGTCCTCCTTAGAAGGCTACACCAGCTAGTTCATGGAAGGTATATGGTTTTCTGTAGGAGTACACTCTCCTGCTCCCTCTCTGCAACCAGACTGCTAATGAACTTACTGCTTTTTCAGTTACAGGGCTCCTCATGAAAAGCTGGGAGATGTTTATGGTTCCAAAGTCTCATAAATGAGAATGGTAAAATTATTCCTGCTGAATGCACAGCAGAGCCCTGAGAATACAGCTAGCTCTAATAATACTGTCCAGACACCTCATACTTCCAAGTTAAAGTACTACCTAATTGCAGCATTACACATGTCTAAGATAAAGCATAATATTCCTTCAAAAGGAATTTCCAGTAACTTGTGTCCTCAGCAAGAAGTAATTTACCTGCACTCATAATTCTACTGTATTGCTTTTTTGTTAAGCAGATTGCTGCTGGTTTAACAGCCCTTGTTCTGTTTGATGATGACATCTTTACTATCCTAATTCTACTTTTTGGGAGGGATGTGAAGACTCTTGTGCTCTTTAAATGACTAACTTTTCTGAAATGGGATGCCTAACGAATCAAGATTCAGACATGAATTTCTGAACGTCCCTTCCCTGACTGAGGGTTTTGCAGATCCATAGAGTTAACTGTAGTTTTACTTTAAAATTTAAGAGGCCAATTTTCATGTTGAGCAGTGTTACAGACTTGGACTGTTCATGTTTTCTTGAAGGAAGACAAATACAGTAGTAGAGCATAAATGAAAACTACTCCCACTGTACCCTTGTAGAGGCTGAAGACCATTAATTAAAAATCATGCAGAACTGATTAATGTTTCACACCACTGCAGCTGCTGCAATGTGAAAAATATTACCATATTTTTCAAACCTCTCTGGAGCTAAACAATATCAATTACAATTTGAGGCAGAAAAATATATTTAAAGCTCTGAAATGCCTTACACTTACTTGTAATGCCTCAAGGCCGGTACTAAACAGGATTCAATAGGCTGCCTAGAAGTCTTTAAATCATAGATTCATAGAATATTTTGGGCTGGACAGGGCTGGCCAACGTGGCCTTGAACCTTTCTAGTGATTGGGCATCTACCACCTGTCTGGGCAATCTCTTGCCGTTGTTCATCACCCTCATTGTAAAAAAGTTCTTCTTTTTCCAGTTTAAATAGACCCTCTTTTAGATTAATTCCATTACCCCTTGTCCTATGTGACCAGGTTCTACTAAAAAGTTTGTCCCCATTTTTCTTATAGGCACCCTTTTAGTATTTAATAGACACAATAAAGTTTCCCTAGAGCCTTCCTTTCTCCAGGCTGAACAACCCCAACTCTCTCACAGGAAAGGTGCTTCATCCCTCTGATCATGTTCAAGGCTGTCCTCTGGTCCCACTCCATCAGGTCTATGTCTTTCCTGTGCTGAGGACCCCAAGCTGGACACAGTAATCCAAGTGTGCACAAGGGCAGGGTAGAGAATCATCTCCCTTAACCTGCAGGCCATCCTTATTTTGATGTAGCCCAGGCTTTCTGGGCTGTGAGTGCATATTGCTGACTCATGCCCAGATTTTGCTTCATGAGTATCCCCAAGTCCTTTTCCATAGGTCTTCTTGCAATTCATTCATCCTCCAACCTGTACTATACCAAAGGCTACCCTGATCCAAGTGCACTACCTTGCAATTGGCCTTGTTAAACCTCGTGAGTTTCCCATGAGCCCTCTTCTCAAGCTTGTCCAGATCCCTCTGGATGGTATTTCACCTTTCAGGTGTGTTGACCACACCACTCAGCTTGGTGTCATCTGCAAACTTGCTGAGGGTGCACATGATCCCTCTGTCTGTGTCACTGATGAAGATATTAAACTGTACTGTTCCAAATAAAGACCCCTGAGAGATGTCCCTTGTCACGGTGTCCATTTGGACAATGAATCATTGACCACTACCAGCTGGTGACCATCTAGTCAGTTCCCACTCCAACAAACAGTCTAATTTATAAATCCATCTCTCTTCAATTAAAAAGAGAAGGATATTGTGTGGACGACATCAAACGCCTTACAAAAGTCCAGAGAGATGACATCTATAGTTTTTCCCCGGTCCACTGATGTAATCACTCCATCACTGAAAGCCACTAGGTTGCTCAAGCAAGACTTGCCCTTGGTGAAGCCATGCTTTGGCCAGCATTTTGTTCATAATCAGTTCTTTGTAATTAAGAACATTCTATTGCTATGAGGAAGGTAAAAAAAAAAAAAGTTCTCTTCATCTGTTATTTGTCTTCAAACTGTAGTCCGTTAACCTGTTTCTCACGAAAAGGTGACCCTGTATAGCATTTTACCTCTCTTTAGTCTACTAATTAACCAGATGTTTGCCAGTAACATAGAGTGAGTCTGTTGGGGAAGGAGTGAACAGACCTGCCTATCATTTTCATTAAATCCTTTTTGTTATGTATATGTATGTATACATACAGTAGTTTGCAACTGGCATTGGGATCTTCCATCCTGATGTTGCATTAATGTTGACAATCTCATGCTGACACTGAGTTCAGTGGCTGGAGAGGATATATGTATATATGACTACTTCCACTGAAGTAGTGTGACTAATGAACTCTAATGTACATGCACATGTATGCATCGTGTGGGGCACGGTGGTTTTCCCATCCTTGGAAGTGTTCAAGGCCAGGTTGCATGGGCATTGAGCAACCTGGTCTAGTGGAAGATGTCCCTGACCATGGCAGGAAGGTTGGAACTAGATGATCTTTAAGTCCCTTCCACCCAAGGGTTTTGTTCAATGTATATATATGATTTAAAAAGTCACTCCTGTTGCACATGGCATCTAGAATAGAGCTCAGGGTCTTCATATTCAGAATTCAACAAGCTTATGGAATAGGTCTTCACCCAGAATAAGGAGGTTCTGGTTCAGAAGGTTAATGAAATCTTCTGAAAAGACCCATTTATACAAAACCAAAGGAGGAAATTTGAAAAAAGAGGTCTGCATTTCTTTAAGCCTTTTTAAGAGTGTTAGAAACGCTGGACTCAGTTTTCCCAAACAACTGGGGAAACCCATCCAAATCCTGCATTCCAAGTCATACAACAGCACCTCAAGGCCTTCCCTCAGCATGTTTTTTTCTTGTATCAAAGAGTCTCATTCATCAACAACATGCCTCAAAATTATTGCTTTCAAACTTTTTTTTAATAGCTTCAGGATGCATAAAAGATTTGGGTTTTTTCTCATGTCACAGAAGGATGTTTGGATATGGTAAATTAACTTCTTCTAGTCCTCTGTTGCCCCTCTTCTGGGATTAAAATATAAGATGCATGCTGCAGGTGCTTGACTGCTGTTGTTGATCATTCTTCACTTCAAATTACTTGAGAAGGATGAACCAAACCCAGCTGTTACTGAATTACTTGCAACTAAAAGAGAACATTTGTGAGAGAGTCACTGACACAATGGCTGACATATAGGATGTGGTATGTCCCAAAACTTTCTTACCTGTATTTTGGATGTCATCTTTTGAGGTGATCCTCTAAATCCAGGAAAGAACAATATGAAAATAACACAGAGCTGAAAAAGATCTCCTGGACACTGAGCCTTTCCCTTTTTTTATTTCAGGCAGGGTGCCACATGAATTCTTTACTGCTCTACTAACACCTGCACCGGCTCTATTGCACCATAGTCAGCTGTCAGGCACCACCTTACAGAGCCACCATTTCTCCCTTGCAATACAGTAAATGCAACATTTAAAGTTCAGAGGGGTAGGAAGATATTGTCCCAGCAAACTAAAAAATTACAAAGGCATTGTGTTGCTTTTGCTACTCAAGGAGTTCACTAGGCTAACAAAGAAACCTAGTGCAATAATTTCTCCTCAAAATAAAAGTAGCAAACTGCAGGAAGAAATAAGAGTATTTATGAGGCCAGCAACAGCTCAATACCCAAAGCAGAAAAAATCCAAGGGAGATAGTAGCACTGTTGAAGAGGAGGATTACATTTCCATCATCTGAATAAGATGGTGAATTCTGCTTGTTGGAGAACTGCAGAGGACCTATGTGCTGGATCTGCTGGGATCACCTGGGATAACCTTGGCCAGTGAGGATCTAAAAGAACTCTTCCACCTGACTTCTGCTAAGTGCCCTACAGCAGTTGTGAAGTCAAAACACGTGGGCTCCAAACAGTGCTGCTAGACAATGAAAAGTTTACTCTCTATTCAAATTTGTTTGAGGATCTGTTCAGGCAGATGTGTCGAAAGTCTTCTGAGGTTTTTGATAATTAAGATTATGCATAGAAAGACACCTGGAAACGTTTGCAGACACACAGTCAAAGTGGGGTCTTTCACAGAGTTCCCAGTGAACCAGGGTCTGCTAAGTGCTGGGGACTTCAGGGGCTGCCCACAGGTGTGGCAGGACAGGGCCAGGCAGCCCTCAACCATCCCAGTGCCCCAACCAGGGAGCAGGGCAGCTGGGGCAGCCCCAAACATCAGGCACCTCCCTGGGCAAGGGCACAAGCTAATATATCCTCCAGCAACATTTTGGAGGTCACCACAAGAATTAAGGAGTTTGTGGCCTCTGCCTTCACCTTCCCTTGTCCTCCATTCCTTTCTAAATGGTGGGCCAACCCCTGACTGCTGGTCTGCAGGCTGGCAAACCCACTCTGAGAAAACACTGCAGGAAACCCTTCGGATGAGAGAAAGTGGGATGGAAAGCATCACTCATTGGATTCTACCATCAAGTCCTGCTTTCTCAGCCTCTTCATGCAGCTGAATCATTATGCAGCAGCAGCAGCTCACAGTTGGATTGAAAAAGCTCCCTGAGGGCCTGAGACAGGCAAAGAGACTTTCACAGAGCTGCACTTTGCAGAGCTAAGCCGAGGAAAGGGTGGGGTTGATATCTAAAGTGTAGTGATAAGAGATACTCATTGGTGAAGAGGAAGGATGCTAAACGGCTTATTTACAACATCATTTCCTCTTGACTTGCAGATGCTATCAATATTTGTGCATGTGTAATATGCTTCTCTATTTCCCTACAATTATGTCTATTTTCTGCACCCTAATAAACTGATTTCCTACAATTAAAGAGAGCTAGTAGGAGGATGATCTGCCAGCAAAGGGCACTGTGATTTGGGACTGAACCTTGCTCAGTCACTTGTGAAGAGCAGTCCTCGACAAACTGAACTTGGCCTTTTTTGCTGCTATTAGTTACCCGGCAGAGAGTTTACAATTGTCCTGGTATGTTTGCCCTTACAAAGTTTGGTTCTGAACACCTCTGTGAGCTCTGGTAATCGAGTATTCAAAAGAGCATCAAAGACACTAATTAATTCTACTCTGAAACTATCCCAATCTTCTTCCTCTGCTCTTAGACCTGCACAAGGAAAACTAAGATTTGTTACAGAGATAATAGGAATTTTAGCAAGCCATCTTACTGAATCCTTTCAGGAAAGACAAAGTGGCAGAGTATGATTGAATGGCCCAATTAACCTCAGCATAATCTCTTCAACTGGCAATATAAAAAGCAAATTCTAGAAGTTCCTCATCTAATATCATTCAATCCGCTGCCATGATAACTTATATTTTAAAAATGACCAGAACTGAGATGCAGCTTAAATTCTAATTCATGGAGCTTTTTTCCTGTCAAAATAACAGTGGCAGAAAGAAATGCAATTTGAAACTAACCCTCACTCTAGGAGAAATTCAACTTTTGGATATAAATAGCAGCAACACCTGCCTAACCTAAATGCTCATTTTACTTTAAACTAGTTTAATTTAAGCAATAGAAGTTACACTTACTTTTAATGGGCAGCAGCTGTTCATTAAATTTATAATGACATTTGGGTACTCTGCTGATAGACATTCAGAAATATCATATACATAGAGACAGAAATCCATTAGTAGCACCACCGAGGTGGCTTGGAAGTGAAATTAACTTGAAAAGAGACACTTGTTTCACCTCCATCTGCAGTTTGAAAACCTAGACTATTGTCTAAGGCATATAAATGAGTGGTATTAGAAAAAGCCTATCCTATAAAAAATCTGAAGAATTTTCCCTGTGAGAACATACACACGCTTAGGATTTTTCTAAAAAAATAACATGGTGCTACTACCACTGAAATATACGTTGGTTTCACTTCCATTTATATACAGACGTGTACAAATCTAATACAGAGATTTAAGTCAGAATCTATATATAACTACCAAGGCAGTGGTGAGAACATTAGACTTTATGCATATGATGGTATTTGCCTGTCAGGGAACTGTTCATTTCTATCTAATGGACTCTGGCTCTGTCCTTCTGATGCCAGGTGGATTATTTTTAACAGTTTCAGTAGACAAAAGGGTTGACCCACACATTATGAACTAACACAGAAAGTAATTACAGAACTCTAGTAACCAAACAGCTTTAGTCTTTTATGAATGCTGTCTCTTGGTCCATTAATTATACATTAAAATTAATCTCCAATCTCTTAGCTTGGGTCTCTTCTTCAGGGCAACTCCATTTCTCCTCTCTGAAACTAGTACTGCTAGGATCTACCTGTACTTCCTTACCTATGCATATAAGGTACATGGTTTACAGCCCAGAGAATTCAGCAGGGGATCAGTACTAAAAATGTTATTCCTACTTGCATAATAAGGCAGCCAAGGTCAAATAAAGCTGCGTGTATGGACTGCATGGCATTTCAAATAATCTGTAGTGAGACCTTTGCAACCTTTTTTACTTCAGTGGGATTTCCCTTTGCATTTCATTAAGCAAGTCTGTTGACTATACATAGGAATGGACTAGAACATGACTGGATTAGAAGAAAACTTGTAAACTTGTAAACACACAAAACCAAACAGCAGCTTTGTTAGTTTGGTTCAGCAAGAATTGATGAAGCAACCTCCACCTGCATTATTTAATTGTGTGATCAATAGGAACAGATTTATAGAAGGAAAGAGTCTGAGAACCCAACATCCACACAGTACCTCTCACAGGGTTTTGCTTTACCTTTTTCTCCAGAGCAGCTCTAGTCCAGTCCCACAGACTGAAAACATGTGTGTGGTTGCAATGCATTAGCTACATACTAGACAGCATTTTCCCCTTTAGTTTCAAGCAAAAGGAATCCAGTTCATGTTTCAAAAACTGTTCCATGACAGGAACCAAAGCATGTTAATCATGAGCAGAAACATTTGTTTCAAAACACTCTTCTGATCCAAAATAGTGCACTAAAAAAAAAAAAAAAAAAAAGCATATAGAGCAGGGGTTTTTTATGTCTATAAGAGATAGCTCACACTGGAGCTGCTCTGAGGACTGCATTTGAATAGCTCTGACAATTTAGAAGCATTATACCCTCACATAATCTTCTCTGTGCATTGTTCATTTTTATTTCTGTTAAGTAAGTTCTCCTGTGGCAGGAAACTCATTAGCAAATTCTTCGCTGAAAGTAATGCTTAAGTAAGTTGAAGAAAAGCACATTATCAGAAGAATATTTTGATTAATTTGCTGTTCATTAAAAATACACCTCTGTGGCTGTAGAGTAAGTTCTTTTTTGAAGACAACTATAACAATTATACACATCTGCATTTTTTTGAGCGTCTAGCATTCTGAGAATATTTAATCACTTCTAACGAATGTTTGGTATTTGTTTACTTCAGGTCCCCATTTAAACTCTGTAGCACACAGTTGTAGAATGACTGGCAATCTGAGGTCCCAGAGGGCTTCTTCCAAGAAAGCTACAATTGCAGAGCCATAAAAAGTCTTAATGGTATTAAAAGGTAACCAGGTTTGTGTGTCTTGTCAACCATGAATCAGAGGTAAAGAGCATATATCAGCTTTAAACAGGAAACTTACAGTAATTACTTTTTCCAGCAGGTCAACTTGGACTCTTACTATGATGTATTGGACTCTTACTATGATGTACCTTAATCTGGATCATGCTTGCTTTACTTCCAATGTCACTGCAAATCCAAAACTTTGACCCTATTTCCTTAAATGATATGCACCTTTTCGTCACTTTTGTCAGAATACCTTAGCTTGTGTGACTGCTAAACAGGAGATGTCTTTATTTTTACCATATTAACAATTAGTCTTTATTGTGAGGAAAAAAATAAAAATTTAGTAGCTTTGCATTTTTTCCCCTGAGGAAAAAAAAGAGTTAAAATGAGGTTTTTATTTCTGTACTGCATCTGTGCACTTCTCCATTTTAAGGGGTATTGTGGTGATAAAGACATCATCAATGTTTTGACAACATCTACTAGCTACAGGTGTTGTATCACTCCCAGTAAAAATAGCTGCCCTAGTAACAACACTCTCCCAAACTGGTACTAGGCAGTTATATTTGGCCAACTTAACCTGCTACTAGATAGGGTGTTCTTCACCGCAGTGCTACCATGTGTGGTAATACAAAGGCCTCTTCCATTCTTCTTTCATTCTAGAAACTTATTGTTTCTAGGGGTAAAACAAGACTGTCCTTACACACTCTGTGTATTTCTAGGTTTTAAAGAGCTTTATGATTCTTACAATGAGAACATTTCTATAAATGTAAGTAGGCATTTTCTCTTTTTCTCCACAGTTTGTCATCTGCCTAATTTTTTCAGTAGGTTTGCCCAGAATATTATTTTTCTAGCATTTGGCTTCAGCTAAGCCTGGTCTGCTCAAAAACCTGCTCACAAGTTTCACTCAGCTGCTGAGCAAAGATTGGCTGGAGTGACTTACCAGTTAATAACTGATTAAAAGAAAATGGCTCTTCCTCCCAAACATCTTCTCATTTTTCCAACCTGTAACATCAGATGAGTGGCAGTTGCAATGGTCTCCTGTCACTGCTTCCAATCCTGTTTCTGCTAGAGCAAAGAGGGCAGAGAATATTGACCAACAAAACGACATCAGAAACACAGCATGGTATTAACAGCTCTTCATCATGAAGGAGAACAAAGGGCCGTATTTCAGGCTAACAGCACAACACCTGCCAAAAATCTGCATGGAGCAGTTGTAAACACAAATGGGTACTTTGTGAGCACACTTCAACCAAATGAGTGAGCAGGTAGTTTTCCAAATACCCTCCTAACTTTAATCCCAAGGCAGAATGCTGTGCACCAATCAAGCAGCTCAATAGCATTACCCTATGGAAATGGGTCCCCAGAGTCCAATATTCCTTCTTCTTTCTCTAGTACCCCCAAAATGACTCCTGTTAAAACCAGAACTTGTTGCAGAGATAAAAAGAGGTTGAGGAGTTTTGTCATTACATTTTCACCAAATAAGAGGGAAGAAATTCAAAAACATGGTGCACGGAGAAAGTCAATAGGAACATCATGGAGTTCTGTGGAACATTCCTTCCTGCCCTGCTGCAAAGTTAAATATTTGTTTCATTTCTTTCTCTATAGACAGAAAAGATTTGAATGCCTTCAGCTTTGAACTATTGTTATGAATACTAATAAAGGGCTAGAAACACAAGGGATCTTAGACAGCTGTCCTCTAGCCTTCCCATGTACGGCCCTGGGAGGGAGCCTGCCTGCCTTACACAGGCTGGAAATAGAGCAGCATTTCTAAAGAGATAGGCAAAACTGGTAACCCAGGAGAAAGCCACCTAAGTCAGCAAAGCAGAAAAGCCCCAAAGAGGTATCTTAAAATTATCCGGTTTTGCAAATGTTAGCTCAAAATCTCCTCCCATACAGGTAAGCTCTGAGGTCCTCAGGGAGACAGAGATGGCCTTCCAGGAATCGGTGTTGTACCAGGCAATCTTCTCCTGACTGCAGGAGTTACACTGGGTGCTGGTTAATGCTGAACTGTTGCCACAATGCTTGCGAATCTTGCTGAAGTTTGTTTCTTTTCTAAACTGATCAAGACACAACCCTTTCATTCAAACCTTTAATGGGGATCTGCTTCCCCTGTCGGTGTTTGCAGCTGTCTGAAATGCAGAGATCTGCATCTAGCATCTGCTTTTGTCCTAACAGGGTTGAACTCTGAGCATGAGAGAGCCCTGTCTACACATCTATTCCCATGTTTCTTTGTGGCTTGCAAAAAAGGCATTTCCTTCCTGCCATAAAAGCCATTCATTTTTGCATGGAAGAGGGGAACAAACATTTTCTCTATCAAGTGGTTGAGAAAGTTTATACGAGAAATTATACACCTAGGAGTTACTATGGGGCTTACATCAAGTAATTTTCAATAAAAGATTACCACAGATAATCTGAGGTGTTCATTTTTATAACCAATCAGGAACTAAAATGGGTTGTGTTATAAATGTATGGTTAATTTGCGTTTTATTAAAGCAACCCTATATCTGTGTAAGACAAACTGTATTTCCAAGATACCTCCCTGTACAAAATCAGTTCATGGATGAGTAGGCAGGAGCTATGTCTTCCTCGCCCCAAGCAGGAACAATAAGGAGATTCCACAAATACAATACAGGGTGTAACGATACTTGGAAGAATCAGATAATGCCAAAGACCAGGATCATCACACTAGATAAGCATCGAAGCCGCTCATCAAGGTCACTCATCCCCTACCCAGCCAAAGGAAAATGCAATCAAGACATTTTCTGCCTTCCCAGAACTCTGTCCACCACCTAGAGAAAAGGCAATCAAGACATGTTTGCCTTCCTGGAATCCTGTTCACCATACACACCTGAAGAAAAGAATATCCATCTACATATTCAAAAGGCTGGACTAAACAATGAACAAGCCTCAGGGCACAAAATCTGTATAAAACCTGGCTTTGGGAAATGGCTGACATGAACGGGAAGCGGGAGGGGGGGTGGGCATTAGTCCGGAGAGGCTGTGTCCCAGGTTCACCCAGCTTCGATACCTAGGGTCAGAGCTATCCTTTGATTGTGGCTCTGCTCGATTTCTCACTTTGTCATTTTTCCAATAAATTTCTTAACTGAAAATATTGGGGAAATTGTCATTTATAACAGGTTGCATAAAATGTTACACCTTTAGTATTTACTGCAAGTGAACCCATCTTGCCTCAACGGGGCCATGCTAGGGCAGCACTTCACACTGGCTGCCCAGCTTCTCTTGTCCCAGCTAGAGCCACAGGAACAGTTCAGGTTTCTCTGCATGGCACTGAACTGTGTGGCATTGAAGAGTCTGTTACTTGTGCAGAAAGGGGCTGGCTCAGATAAGTTTTGTTTCCCACCTGAGCCAACTCACTAACTCTGGCAGCTGACATCCCCTGACCTTGCAATGAAAAGCAAGTATGCTTCAGAAGAAGTGGGGCCTAAATTCAGAGTATTTTCCTTCTGAGCAAATATTACAGGAATAGTCATGAGTCTTTTTGACTCTGCAGCTTGCAGCCAGACAAGTTCATTACCTTAAATACATATAATAAGTTCCAGAAGAATGCAGTGCAATTTTCCAGAGGTCTCAAGAATGACTAGCGACTGTACAGTTTTGGAAACAAACCTTGTGCTTTCAAATAAGGTTTGTTATAGCCTTCCATATTACACAGCTAGCTTAGCATGTCATGGAAAAACAAGAGAGACTTTAACAAAAAAGCATTGTCAGCCCTTCCAGTTTTCCCACTACATTTCTTTAATCCATTCAGAAGAAACTGACCTTTTTTCTTTTGTAGTAGTCTTCTATTCTTACCATATTGCACAACTGAAAATCTGACATCCTTAGCTTCTCAGGTATTCATTTTCACAATACTGCTCTAAGAAAGAAAATTCATGAATGGGAAATTGAAGCACCAGAGATCCAAAGAGCTCCCAGAGCCATTCAGGGAGTCAGTTCAGGGAGCATGAGTCCAGACCTCCTAAGTCTAACAGCAGAACCTCAGCTATTCAATCACCCTTCCTTTCAATTGCACCATTTATCTGTTCAGAGATCACTTTCACATGATGTCTTTTTAATTTAAAAAATACTTATATTTTCAGTGTATGTTCACAAGAAGAGAACCAGAATATTTTTACTGAATTATGTACATTCTCTATCATTTATGAATACCAGATCTGTCTCTCCTTATTCAATAACACAGTTATATATTAGTTTAAATTAATGCAAATAAGGACCATTGATTCCTCTGACCCCTTTAATTCATTAGCCAGGCTGATTAGTTTTTTAGATAAAGTTAAAGGGAAAAAATATACCCAAGGTGAATTTTGAAACAACTATGTCAAACTGAAACTGATCCTGGAGTGATCCTTATCTGCAAACTACAGGATATTTGTTCCACTGAACGTCAGAAGGATAAAACCTGTCTAAAGTCTCATGTTAGCAATGGACAGCCCCGTAAGATGGGAACAGGCTTTACTTTATTGACCATAGAAGTAAACAGTGTGTCTTATCATGCTCCTACTTAGGCAGCAAAATACTCTGAGATGGCAAATTTCTAAGTTTTCCACATTGTAAGTATACAATTTTTAACGAGCCAGTACTTTGTTGAAAGACAGTCTTCAGCACAGACCTTGTAAAACCCAGCCATTGCACCAGTAAATGTTCTGGCCACGAATTCTGACCTTTGCCTCCAGATTTGGGAGCTGGGAGCTGGACGAAGGCAGGGACGAAGATTCTTACAAACCAAGTGGAAATTTCCAAAGTGCTCAGTCTGGTAGGGGATGCCCAGGCCCCAAGGGCATTACCTACAGCCCCTAAATGCTGGCTGTATAATGTGATAATGGGGCATTTTAAAGCATTTCTCCTCAGAATAGGTATGTCTCCATTTACAGTGCAAAGAACACTTAAGAATGGGGCAGCCACAGAATTGACCTTTTCAAATAAGCTTGGAAAGTTTGTCAGGAATTGTTATAATACAAGTCAACCCAGGCAGTGACTTCAGAAAAAGGGTAACTTCCACACTGCAGTCTTTGACCATGAACTAGAGCAAAGTGTTCCGGTAGGGTCCAGGAGCAGGGATTACACCCTGCTACTCTGCTCTTAAGGATTTGAACTCATGGTGCCTTACACTTTTCAGGGGAGGACAGCTCTCACTTTTATCACATATTCTTGTAAGGTAGGGGGAAGGAAAAAAATCCCACTTGCAATTTTTCCTGTTGGAGGCACTCATTTTATATAGGATGGTTAAATATTTATTGGCCAGAAGATAAGCATTACTCTCTAGGTGTTCCTTTGGGCTAAGGGATGTCCATGTTTCTATCTTGCCTCTTTATTAATGCCTGCACAGAGACAGGAAAGTGGGTGGCTCTCCTCCTTTAGCTCAGGAGAGTGCCTAGCAACTGGGAAGGTAATCTTTCTCTTTAGACAAAGGAACACGCAGCTACACAATTCAGTGTCAAACAGCAGCAAGGGCAGGATGGAGAGAACCCCAGCCTGAGCTACCCCACCGTGTGCTGACTCACGGGCAGAAAGGAGAGGGTAAAACTGCTCCTTACACTTTTGGAGATGAAGGAAGAGAAAGGGGAAATGTACAAATCATGGAGCAAGATAGATACCTCACCAGGGTCCACAAGATTTGGAGTCCACTGAAATCCAGCGCAACTGTAATTCTGGGAATGACTCTCTTCTCCTGAGCTCAACATACCCCTCATCGAAGAAAGATGGATTTGAGAGAAACAGAAATAAAGAAAGATGGCATCTAGGGCTACGCTAGCAGCTGTCACAAGCATGGAACAAGCAGTACTAGGGTTTAAGGTCTGGCATTCAGCAGAAGATGTGACAACCTCTGAAGAGAGACTTGAGGCAGAAGACCCATGTGCCCCAGCTTGATGGTTGCCTTATGGTCATCCACTCTACACATCAATAAAAGCACAGCTTGCATTCCTTGGTTACTTAGTTCTGAATCACCCATGAAAATGAGAAAACATTCCTTGCAAAATTTACCTGTGCTCTTTATATACTTATTTTCAAATGTGAGTCATAGACACAAATACCTTCTAGATTTTTAGGTTATGCAGAAGAAATGAAAGACAAGACATTCCTGTGAATAAAGAGAATTTGTCACATCTATGCCACACCCGGCCATCACCACCCAAGTCCTGGTAACAGGGTTATGAGCAATGGAAAGAGCATGGAAAGGGTTCTGTGTCCTTCATCAGATGCAGGTCATCAGCAAGAAGTTCACTTATACAACACAAATTTAATTGAAACCTGTATTAAACAAACTGGAACTTTTTATGTCTACCATGTAAATAACGAATTCTACATTATGAATCTTCATATCTTAGAAGACTGATTAATCCCTTCTTGTATTTCATATTACCCAAGTGAACTAGACATGAAATAGTGTCTTGGATGATTTTAAGAGATACCTTTAGAAACACTGGGACAAATCTGAACACCACTATTTTCAATAAAAATGCATTTCAGGCTTCACTCAAATTCCTCTGAAGAAAACAGGATTCTTTTCTTCTGGGTCAGACTCTTGCTCTGCAGGCAACATTTGTACTAATACCTTGTAAAACAAAGCATTTCTAACCTTTGCCTACATACAAATGAAGAAAAGTGGGATGCATCAATTTTGGAGGCATATTTACCACAGGTACAAAAATCTTGAATACTGACCCTACAGGTCTTGAAGCTGTAAATGTCAAGAAAATATAATTAACAGCAAATAACATAGAAGTAATTCCTACTTATCTCTTTTTTCAGAATTCCCTTCCTTTATTAGGTTATTATCTCTATTCCACAGGAGTTGGCTTTCCCTCCCAGAACCATTTTTTAAACCACAGGTGGGAACAAGAAATTGCCCAACTCATTTACAAGGAGGTTAGTCACTAATCCAATGGCAAAAGTGGAGTGCCATGCAGTAAAAAAAAAATTTAGGTTTCAATGCATTCATTAACACAAATATATAGCTACAGAGACCTGTGGCGCTGCTCATCACTTTAATGAGGAAACACTTAGGTGGCTTTTATGCCCTCTGATCTGGATATTCACCCTCTTCCTAGTCTTCCCTACATGTCCTGTCCTGGTCATTAGAAATGCTGAAGGATTTCTCTAATTACTGAGAGTAATTTGCTCACCTTCCAAGCTGCCTTGGTCCACAGAGGTGCCATGGCAGCTGTAAAACGGATTTTTCTCGGTACCAAGTTTCTCCCCAAGCTGGGGATCATCGGGAGGCCAGTTAATGTGATGTTAGGGCTGTTTTGTGTGGATGATACAAGGGTGAGCTAGAGGGGTGTTTGGAGAAGAGTATTTGGAACTCCTTCTAGTGGTATGAGATTTCTTGGGCATGGTGACCTGGTACTAGTAAGAAGGTGCCTCACTGAGCCAAGACTGCAGGAGCTGGTATTTCCTCCTAAAGCTTTAAGTACCTCTCTTCTTACCTTCTCATAAATAAAACAGTGAGGGAAAAAATTTAAAATGAGCAACTAAATTTCTTGTTTTATAACACCACAGAAACCGACACATTTGAAAGTTTTTGTTGTCCGTTTTCCTCCTACAAACTAACAAAATAAAAAAGACTCCAGAATATTCTGAATTATACACAAATGCACAAATGTTTGCTTTGAAAAGAATTCAGGTCCAAAGGGAGATAGAAAAAAAAACAACAAAAAACCAGAAAAGCTGATAGTGGAGACTGAGGCCAAGGTACATCTCTCAGACTAGCACTCCCTGACAGCTAACAGCATTTGCATGAGCAGTGATTTAAGTCATATTTTTATAAACTCCACATACTTAAAGGCTTTAGAAAGACTTCAATATCATTAAAGAGAGCTACTAAAACCATTGTACCAAATTCCCTTTGATGGTTCCAGATACTTTTATTTGCCAATGTCAAATACCAGTGATCACTATAGCTGCTTTGCCTCTGCTTTAAAGAAAGTGACTGTATAAAAACCATATATGCTACTAAGAGAAAGAAAGAGAAATTTTACCTTGTTGTAAGGACAACACCTTCTAACAAAAATAGAAACCTATATTTAGGTTCTGTTACTTCATGCCTAGTTAATCTGTAGAGCATGTCCGGGAAAGCAACTGGTGTTAACCAGTCTGGGAGTGTGATGCCTGCAGCAACACAAACTTGTTAATCTTAAGTTTAAAATAGATCTTCACAAGCAATTCAAGTTAACTATATCTGGTTCAACTAGTTTGATCTTAGACTAGTCACTTCATTTCATCTCCTCTCTTTTGGTGCTGGGAAAATTTTATATAATGTCTTGATCAATAAGAAGCCTGCACTGAATTGTAAATGCAAACTTAAAGCTTGAGCTCAGTGGAGTTAAATGAAACATCAGACACCTACATATGAAGACCATTCAGGCACAGTTATGTGTGTTTCAGTGGCCCTTGCAGTTGTAATCATAAATTAGCTATTGTCCTTATTTTAAAAAAATAAATCAATTTATTCCACTTAGGAAGTTTAGGAAGAAATTCACTTTCTTCCATCTTGAGCTACAGTACGTGCCACAAAAGGTCCTAAAACTGATGAGGACAATAATTACTACCTTCAGGAAAAAGCCTTCAGGAAATTATGGTGAGTATCTGCTGCTTCCAATGCTTTAACAGGATCTGTGTGCATTTGAGTTTTGGAAAGTCATACGGTGTGTTCACAGGCACCTAGATATAGACTTTGGAGCCAGATATAAATCTCTAAACTGTATTGCCTTTATCAGGCAATCTGACTAAACAATATGTATTGTTCTTTTGCCAAACTTTCCTCCTCTTTGGAGAAAATAAGACCCACTTGAAAAGTCGAGATACAAAGTGTTATATTTTTACTTGTTTTCTAGCATTTTTTAACAACTCTGGTTCAAAGAACAGAAAATCACATTGGACATTCACCTAGCTCAGTGCAAAGATCCTGCTTGAACTTGGCTGTTCCATGGGGGTCACCTCTGGTGTAATTTCCTGGGCCATGTCCTCAACACACAAGTTCCAGATACTTTCTGGTTGCAAACAGTTTAGGAACACTCTGCTGCTGTTTGCTTGAGAGCTTTACTGTCTTTTAATGATATGGATAAAGAGGAGATCACGAATTGCAATTACCAGTGTTCTCCCCAGTAATGAATGAAGTGAAAAAGTGACCATGAAGAAAGCTTCCGCTGACGTTGCTGCCTAAAGAATCCAGCCTGCCCACTATGCCTCCTGTGAAATCAAAGCCTCCTCCCACTTTCTTGAATTGTATCTGCTTTGTACATTAGTTTTAAGAACAAATGACCTTGAAGCTGCATGTGTTGCAAAAGGGAAGAATATGAGTCCTGTGTAAGAAACTGGAGAAGTATTATGGCTTTTATATCAACATGCAAAACATCAACAAGCCAGACATACACATGTGCATTGTGAACTAAAAAAAATCCTGCCCTGGCATCCAAGGAAGATGCAGCTTGCAGTACTTAAAAATACATCTTCACGTTACTAGAAACATTAATTATAAAGATTAAAGATTTATCCCACTCTAGGAACTTGGCTTGTCAATGGAAAATGTATGGTAAAAGATTGTTCTAAGTCTTCAGAAACAGTACTGGAAAGGCTCACTGAAGTTAGCAAACTTTTCTCAAAGAAAAAGGCTCTGTGTGAATCTGAAGAGCAGCCATGCAAAACACTCCTAATTCCTCCACTTATTTGTACACTAGAGAGTATCACAGAGAAGAGGAGAAGTGTCACCCCAAAAGACATATAGGATATTCATGAAATAAAGGGAACAATAAAGTTTAGCAAATCAGAATGGCATAAGAATGGCAAATCAGAATAAGCCTACTCTAAAGTATATGAGGTACCCACAGTGCAAGATTTTGGTCAGTCAAGCATATGCTCCATTATGTAAATGCAGGACTTGAATGGAGCTCAGAACAAATATTTACTTTTTGGTGTGTCTGTCCTTTAGTCATCAGAATAACTTCAAGAGAAGCAACAGGAGCTGTCTGCATCAGAACAGTTCATCTTCTTATGTATGGCTGGATAGAGTAACCCCTCCATACAGGTGGAGGGAGGAGAATAATCCTTTCTTGGGTCCTCTTTCAGGTCTTACTCAGGCTCTGTCATGCTGCAGTGATGCTGTGTTAAAGCTCACAAGTTCCACTATTTCTCAGTTTATAAATTTTTTTGTGGCTTTCTGGGATATTTTCCTCTGTCCATTCTGGCCACAGATCCATATATTGTTTCAGGCTGTTTTGCGCTAATTTTGAGAGCACAGCTTTTATCTGACACTTTTGCCTCTTCCATGCTTTTCCATGGCACAGCAGCAAGTGTACCCTCCTCCAAGCTGTGGGAAGAGTAGGGATGTGGTGAGAAGCAGAGGGACAGACATTTCAAAATAGTAATTCTGAAACTGAGTGACCAATACAGCCAGTGAGACACTGCCGAAAAGCTGTGGGAAACCTCTGGCTATTATTCTCATTCTCAGCAAGTCTGGGATAGGTTCACTGCAGACAAACTGGCATCTGAGAGCCAGTCAAGCACCTGAATATCTAGAATTCCCATGCTTCATGTGAAGAGCCCTACTATAGCTAATGGTGGAACACAAAGAAAACCTGTGTAAAAATCCTGCTGATGGGACTGTGGAAGACAAGAGGCTTTCTGGAAGTGTCTCCATGCTTCTCACACAAACTGATGTGGGACTAGAGACCTGGAGCTGAGGTCAGTCTTGCATTGCAATTGGTGAGACCAAGACAAAACCACCTGGGCAAGTAAGTTTGTGCCCTGAAAGTACAGAGACCAACTGAAGTATGAATGACACATTTTTCCTGTGTGATTGAGTGCAAAATGCCATTGTTTTGCTTAGTTCAGAGCTATTTAAATATAGGATGAACTTTTCCTTATTTACATTGCTTCCACTTGGTCAAACTGGCAGCCCTGCTGGTGGCTACAGCTAGTCCTTAGTTGAGAAGAGAAAGCAAGCTCCTCAAAATATTTCCATGGAAGGTACTAAATACTCATATTCACTGACGAGAAATAATGCAGCAGGTTGGTCTGCACAGCCCTTACACTTCTGCTGGCTCCCACAGCAGCAGTGCTACACGAGGCATGGTGGGAATGGCTATGCAATCCAGGTCGATCTCAATCAAAAAGTAACAAAGAACTTAGTGAGTTTGGAAAGAGGACTGTGAGGCTAAAGTTGTAAACTGATAACACATTGGACACACTGCCCTGTTGTGTTGTGAAAGACTAACATTTAGCTTCTGTTTGCTTTAACTTGCTAACATTTTCCATTTTCTGGCTGTTGTAAATGTCATTTGATTCCACAATCATGAGCTGAGGCCCTGATCTTTGCTCAGAAAGGGGTCCAACTTTTATATCAGACTTTCTAATCATAATTTTACTGTAAACCTTGGACAATTTTGGTAAGTGGTTATGCTATGAATTGTTGGAAGGAAAGCTTCTAATCTTGAACTTGAGTGCAGGCATGTAGAATGGATCGAATTTTGAAATAAAACAAAATAAATATTTTTAATGTATCATTTACAAGGTTCGAAGAAGCCACTGTGCTTATCAGATGCTGCAATCATTTACAGGAGCTACTTAGAAGAAACTGTCAATTCCCTTCAGAAGTAATATGCCTAAGAGAATTTAAAAAGAGATTCCTTACTAAATTTCTCTTTTCTAAATTTGGACTCATCTACAAAGTAAATTATTTAAATTTCTAAAGAACTTTTTTAAAAAAAAAAATATCAGGGGGATGGAAAACAGTAAAGTCTCCTTGAACAGTGAAATATTCTATATCCCTGATAAAATCACACACATATTTTAATCTGTGGATAAGAAAGAAGACAAGACAGTGGAAATATGAAATGTAGAAAAAAGTTCAAAATAGAAGAATGCAAAAATCTATGAGAAAAAAGTTCATATAATTTGGGAGATAAACAGCATGTAGAAGAGTTATTCTCCCTTTGATATACAGGGTTACCAGGCACTAACCTTCAGTGAGAGCTGTGCATAAGAGTGGACTTTACAGCTGAATTATAGCTATGGTATTTGTGTGGAAAAAGTAAACAGAGTTACATGCCTGCTTCTGTAGACTTCTAGCTGCAGTAATAATTGATCACACATATTTTTGTCCATACCAAGAACTCACAATGGTGTGCAGCAGCATGCAGTGACTGAAATTTTTATTACAATGTCACGTCATTTTTGCTGAGCTAGTTTTGAGCTCAACACTGTTGAAAGATGAACCTGTTCACCTTATAATATTGTTTGCTTTATTTATTGTTTTTTCCATACTACCCTTGACTCTATCACTGTGTAATTTTATGGCTTTGAAGTTGTGTGGGTTGACCTATAACTGTAATAAAAGCACTCAGAATGAGATAACACAAGTTTTTCGATTACTTACAAAAGGTTGGAACTACTTCTTAAACAACTTCATATTCTGTAACTTTGCTAAAATGAATACTTTTTCAAGCAACTGTTACGTTGTGGTAGACCCTTGCAGCACACAGATAGGCCTGTGCTGTGAAGCCAAACAAGAAAAGACTATGGTTTGTGTTTTTAATTCAACCTTTAAGAAGAACACTGCATTTCCTAGTTACAAATTAACAGCATGTGATCATCCTACATAACCATTCTGGGACACAGGTTGTGTTTCTCATGATTCATGCTCTTCTTTAAGAGCATTGAGTTCAGTTCAGATGATGCAAAGAAAACAGAGAGGAAGATTTATCTCTTATTCTGTCCCCAGGGGACTGAGGCACCAAACCATTCATCATGGATTCCATCAAATCTAATGTACCCCTAAGTTCCATGCCTTCAATCACACGATCAGCTTACCCTCTAAGTAGAATAGTACCCTGTGAATGTGCCTGGGCTGCAGGTGTGCCCCAGGGTGCTCCCCAGAGCCCTGCTCCTCCACTGACCAGAACAGCAGGACCTGTGGGCGTTCTATTTTTCCTTTCAGCTGTCAGCTCAAGTTTCTTTGCCAAATAAAGAAGGCAGTGCTCAGGAAGTGAGGACTCTGGGAGCAGAGACCACTGACACACACCCAGCTCTCCTCCCACTGCAGAGCTAATGCTTGGCCAAAGCATGCAAACTGCCCTGTAAACTAGACACTCTGAATTCTCCAGGATGTAAAGTGAAAGTGTCCTAAATACTCAAAAGGAGCTCTAAAATCCTCCAAAGAGCTATGCAAACCTTCTAAATTAGGATCCTAAATTTCCAGCTGTCTTCTAGTAAAATGTATCACAAGGTGGACCTCTGAAAGCTTTAGTAACTACCACCACTATTAGTTGCATTAGCATCCCAGATAAGTACTTTCTAGACAATTAAACTCTGCTGGATTTGCTTGGAATTGCATGCAAATATGCACTATCCAACAGGATAGTGCAACAGGAGGAAAATCCAGACAAAAAGAAAATAAAAATCCGATTTGTCATATAGCAACATAAACCCCTAAAAATCCCACTGAAACTCACTAAAAATCCCACTGAAACTCACTGAAAATCAAGGATGAACACTGATGTTAGTAAACACTAGATCAGGCTCTCATAGATAGCACTGGGTCCAGTGATCTGCAGCCCATCCCCAGTCAGTCTGTGCCATGGAGAAAACTCAAGGCAACAGCAGAAAGTCTTATGGCAGGAGTAACCTTGGCTGTAGCAGCACAACACCTCACAGGCCACCACGGTAAAGGTGTTATGGGATTGCGGCAGGTGGGCAAGAGGAGCTGCTTTTCCTGACATGACTTGGGTCATCCCCAAGCTGCTTTCTACTGGTATGAGTTAGGTCATCCCTAAGGCTCTTTTAAATCTCATAGTTAGCTAGGTACTTCGCAGCAAAATACAAGACAATACAAAGTTAGGCATTGTCTTGGCAAAGCTGAGGCTAAATGCAAGACTGCTGCATGATTTCACTTGTTTTCTGCTTGGCTATAGTTGGTCTAAAGTACTGAACTGATCATCAAACAGATCCCATCCACATCAGGTGCTATTTCTGGTGGTACTGATACACTCATGACTCAGTACAACTTTTCATTCATGAACATGGTGTTGTATTCCTTCAAACAAAAAAGCTGTTTCCCCATGCTGGAGCCACAGGCTATCATGCTCCCAGCTCTTGGGAATAGCTGGGTTGGAGTCAGGTCAATGCCACCTGTGAAATTTAATTTTTGAAGAAAGGGAACTGTGAAGTAAAGAATGAAATGTTCTGATGTCTCTGAGGATCTTACAGGGTGGGAAGACATGGCAAAGCATGGTTGCATATACTACTGGCCTTCTAATGCTAACAAAACTATTGTTGAGCATTGCCTTGTCATTATGCTGCTTCTTGGAAAGCTACAGATGAGACTGTAAAGATATAAAGCAGATTAGAAAGGGATGAGTTAGGCCCTAGCTTCACCTGTCAGAAGGTTAAGGCTTGGATTATGCTGCAATCTGAATTCACAAGTGACTCATCAATTTGCAGTTTCTATTAAAATATATTTTAAGTCCTCAAAATTATTTTGGACAATTCAGTCTTGTGAATGAAAAATATATTTCTGTCTCTATATAATACTGTCTGTAAAAATCAGCAAAGGCTTGTGTACTCCACTATTTACATAATATATTTCCTGAGCCAACAGTGGTTTATCATAATGACTGTATAATCCAAGGGCAGCTTAACATAGAGAGTAAATTTCAATGCTGCATTTTTTTTCATTTTTTAAGAATACAAATACCAATTAAAATGCAGATTAAGAAAAGGTAAGCAATAAACCATTCTGTGGTATTAGCCAAATATTCTGAAAATACATGTTCCCCCATCCACAGGCATCCATACTTGGTGGTAGTTGCACACATCTGAAGCTGCATTCTAGAGCTCAACACTACCTCTGCAAATTCTGCCACAACCCAACAGCTACCAACACTGTTCTAGCTTCTCTGCCTGGTTTATGTGTCAGGCATAAGCTTGGGGATCTTATTTCAGTACCTGGATCAAAGATTTAAGAGAAAAAAGTCTTCCAAGGTTTGGGTTCCAAGAATGACTTTATAAAGCACTAGCCCTTATCTATCATCTGGTTTGTACATCTGTCACCATTAAGACTTACAATAGCAGGATATATTACACAATACTATGCTATGCTATACTCTGTATAGGTACTGGTGTTTTCCTCTTTTCAGAATTACCATAATCTTCATACTTTTTCTCTTATGAAAGACTTCTAGTTATGATGTTTTTCAGATATTTATTTCAATGTAAGAGTGTAGAAGAGCAAGAGAGATCTTCTCTGTATCACGAAAAGGTTATAATTAAAATCTCCGAAATCACTTGCTTCAAAATGCTTCTTACTCTTATGGTTCCATATGGAAAAGCTAGCAACTTCAGCCAAAGACCGGGATCTCTTTCCATATTTCTTAGGAATGATGATACTGTTACCTATGTCGAGGCCAGTCAGGTCTTGCAGCAGTAACTATATCGTGGCCTGGAACAAGGGAGCTGGCTGCTCGATCTTGATGAAGCAGAGAGGGCCCTGGCCTGTCTGCCGTGCTGAGAGGCAGGGTAAGCAGGGCAAGTCCACGTGGGCTCAGCAGGAGACCAGACTATCAGCGAAGAAGAAACTGATTCTGCAATGGGGTTTTATCCAGGGCTTTATTTTAGCTTGAAATCAAACTCCTAAACCAGCAGTGCCCAGTGCAGAACAGAAGACCATGTGGCCTGCCTGTTCTTTTTACCTGGGGGAGGGGTCAGGGAAAGGGCAGAGACCCGGCCAATCACTGGAGTAGGGGGGAGTGACCCAAGACGGACAGGGACCCCGGGGGTCAAATCCCTTTTGGGGAGGGGGGCAGCTGCCACCCTTCTACCAATAGCCTGGATGGATCTCCCTGGAATTTTGCAGGGGCACAGGGAGACCTGGGATAGGCCAGAGGTCCGTCTGGGGTCGGGGAGAAGGGGGAAGGGATTGCGTAACCCGAGAGAGTGAGAAACACAATGCAATAGAATGACTGTGCTGCTAATAGTCACTAAGGATCTTACAGGAAAGAAGAAATTCATAAGGCAAATCCAGCCACAACTCAGGATCAAACAAGAATGTGGCCTTTCAAAAGAGAAGTGACAAAACAGGCCCTGACTTTGATATAACTTCTGGTGATAGCTGAGATAGGACTGAGAATAGCTAAGTAAACAACTTCTGTGATCGTTGTGGAGCTTTTGTGTCATTCATGTTGGACATGTTCATTTGAAAGTTCTTACATTTGCATCACTTTTGATCTCTGCTCAACAAAATCAAGTTTGTGGTGCTTCACGTGATGCTTAAATTTTTGTGTTTTCTGACTGAGGATTACTTGCCCTGTTATTTATTTGGGGGATATTTTAAGTTACTCTTGATCTGTTTGATTGCCACACATCTTGAGAAACCCTTGGGCTATTATCATTAGCTACTTTCCTGAGATGAAGAGAGAAGTCTGGTAGTCAGAACTAAGAAGTCTCAGAAAAGCCACATTTAAAAAAAAAATCATGAAAAGCATTTGAACAACAAAAGTTTTCAAAGAAAATCATCATCACTCAGATACTGGGTCAAATTCATAGCTGGCTTCAGTGTAGCTTTTCTGATTTCTGCCCAGATATGGATCTGGCTCATGTAGCTCTTGTAAAAATGAACAAGGCTTGGGCTTCTCAGTAAAGTGATTCATTAATCAATGTGTATATCTGCTTATCACCATACATATAATTTATGAAAATGAGAAGAATTTTGTCCTTGCATAAGCCCTCTAGAATCATTGGGAGAATTTGCATGGACTCCATTGGGTTATGGATCACATCCTGTATATATCTACATTTGAAAATCTTTTCCAGTGCTTCCTCTTTCAGTGGAAACTAATAGCTTCTTGAATTGAAATTACCAGTTTCTGATTTAGTTTTGCATAAGCAGAATCCAGTGGGATTAAATACGAATGCTGGCTTGGTTATTCATTAATCATAAAAATATGGTGTGCAGTTAGTTATGTAAATGATTATTTTTGCATGGAAATGTTTGCTACTTTTATCCCTGTGCAGAAAGACCATGTCAAGTGCAGCAGAGAACTTAGAAGCCCATTCATATTGATATACTGTTCTATAAAGTATACAAAAAGATGCATAAATTCTCTGGAGCCAATACTGATTTTGTAGATGTAAGCATAATGAGAGGTCAACGTTTCCAAGCATGTGCATTCAGTTGTACAGTTACAGGGAGAAGCAGCAAAAGTTCATGTGAGACTTACTTTAAATCCTCCTGGCCACATATGACCTATGTAAAATATTTTATTCTGAGAACTTTTTAAAATGTAAACATTGCAGCTCCTGTTCATTTAAAAGTTTGAACATTCAGATGAACAAGGTTGAGCTGGTCCCAAACAATGCTAAATTCTTCACTCCCATTCAGCTACAGTCTTTTGGGTCAGGGAACAGGGACAAGAACAAGATGTGATGTGCCACTGGAAAATGGTAAGCAGCAAGGAGCAAATCAACATCAGATGCAAGTCAGAGGTCTGTTGAAACAGGTTCAGTACTTGGTTTCTTTTCCTGCAGGCTTGCTGGAAGCTGAAATTCTGCACTGGACAAGGTAATTCAATATGCTTGGCATATAAGAAGTTGCCTCACTGGCACAGACATCGTCTATCTAAAAATGAAGGAAATGCTAGTTCCACCTTTGTCTCCTTCCAGTGTCCTTGCGTCACTGGCACCCCATTGTCCTTTCAAATTACAAAGAATAATCCCCTACTTGATTCACTGTGCTTCCATTTGTCAAGGCCAGAGCTCTGCCCCATCCTCACTCCTTGTAAATATAAGCCTCATGAATTCTCTCTTTTCTGGTCATTATTGCTACTTCATGGAAATGTGTTGTTTTCAGATTTTTATTTTCAAGAAAAGATGTAGGCAGATTACAAAAGCTTCATGATATGGCTCCCACTGAAGTCTCCTTCTCTGAGAAAGCCATGCCTGAGAAGTGGATCCTAGATGGGAAATTGGCCCAGTCATGTTTTCTTATTTCTTTTTTACACAGTGAAACACAGAGCCTGATTGTAAGGAAATATGAAAATTTCTTCAGTCCTTTTGCAAGTATAATGGGCATTTGTGATGGCAAAACTAGTCTAAACATTTTGCACGAATACAAATATTTTGAGCTGAAGAGATTAAGAATCCATTTCTTGTGTCTTTTCTCTTAGCTGCTTCTTTGTTCAGTAGCTAAAAAAAAAAATGCAGGCCAACCTGGTGCATCTCTTGAAGAACTCACAGCCAAACAGCAGTGCTAGAAGGAGAGAGGGCTGCACATAACAGGCGGAGAAACAGGAGAATGGAAAGATGGAAAGAATCAAATACAAGGTCTCATGATTTCTTAATCACTATGTCCACATCTTGTTCCATAATGCATACAAGATTGCAGCCACCCAATCTACTGAAATTCCTCTCACAACATGTCAGCCTTTAACTAAACATCCCCTTCTCATTATCTCATTATTATGGGTTATCCATCCCCATTGGCATTTTGCTATCTTCTGTATTATCCTGTTATTTTTTTATGCTCATGCTATTTGTGAGTCTTAACATACTATTGTCCTACTGTTAGTCATGCTGATCATTTAACACATGGAGATTTCTGGGTATCCCAGCTGTTTGCATCTCTCATCTTTACTATACTACCTACTGCATTTGGCAATGTCCTGTCAGGCAGTCATCTTGACAATCAAACCATTGTAACTCAGTGTAGTATTTGAAGGATACTGCTGGAAGGAGAAATGCAGTTTCAGTGCTTCAGAGTACCCAGATAGCTCTAATGACTAAAACTAGTCTTCACAAAAGGGACTTAGCCAGCATTACAAGCACTGCACCATGTTTCCCCATTGCAAAAGGAAGATGCTCTATCCCCTTCTTCCAACTTATTGCTTACAAGAGAGCAAGTCTCCAAAGCTGGTCTACCAAAAAAACCCTCTTACTCAGTCAGAGCAGACTGTGGTAGTGTCCCTCATGCCTCTGCACTGTTTCTATGCTGTCTCAACATGGATATCTCAATATTCCACTATATCTCAGAAGGAATGTCAGGTAAAGGGTTGCGGCTCTTCAGAGATCAGCTCTGTGCAAAGCTGTCTGCAGGTCTGGATTGGGGATGGAACAGTGAAAAACTGAGGGGTTCTTTGCACCCCTCATGGTGCCCCAAGTGGTTCTTTTTCGTGTACCAGAACATCATGAGGCGCTGCAAGCCACGCTCCAAAATTCAGGACCCTCTTCGCATGGAAACCCCACGGCTAAACTGGGAGGCTGTGCTCACCCTCTGTCTGCACGTCTCATGGGCATGCCCTCCACAGCAACGGATGCGCAGTAACTACTGAGTGGGTCGTTCAGCGGTGCTCTCTCTGCTCAGGGCTCCCTGCTCGGCAGCCACACACCCCTCCCACGTCGAGGGGTGGCGGTTCCCGAGGGCTCCGCCGCCGGGCTGGCCCCAGCCTCGGTGTCGCCGCCGGGAGACCCCGGCCCCCCCGCGTAGGGCGGGGAGGGCGCGCCGGGGCCCGCGGAGAGGGAGGGCAGCGCCGGGGGGAGTGGCCCGGCCGGGACGGCCTCATAAATAGCCCTCGGCGGGGCGGTGGCGGGAGGAGCCGTCGGAGCCGTCGCTGTCGTTCAGCGCCGGCCGCGGTCAGAGAGAGTCAGGACCGCGGACAGCGCCCCCCCCGCCGCGCCGCCCCGCGCCCACCATGACGGCGGAGACCCACCTGCAGGGCGTGGAGATCTCGGCCGCCCAGTTCTTCGAGATCTGGCACCACTACGACTCTGACGGTGACTCCTTTCCCTCCGGGGCGGCGGGGGCGTGGGGGGCGAGGGGGGCAAGCACGCAGGAGGCTGGGGGGGCAGCACCGCTGCCTTCCCGACACCGGCCCGATCCCCGCCCGGCGCCCGCCGCGCGTAGCCTCGGGCGCAGCCCCGGAGCCGACAGGGGCTGGGGCCGGTGCCGGGCGAGGTGCGCGGGGAGCCGCTGGCCGGCAGGGAGCAGCCGGGTCGGAGACGCCCCTGCCGGCGCTGGAGAACCGAGAGAGTTTGGAGGAAGCGTTGACGGCAACCACAACTCTTTCTGTTGTAGGAAATGGGTTCATGGACGGGAAGGAGCTACAAAACTTCATCCAGGAGCTGCAGCAGGCACGGAAGAAGGCGGGCTTGGTAGGTTAATGTTTCGCTCCACTTTTCCATCTTCTTTGGGAAAGAATTTTCTTGAGCAAACTCCAGTGCCCCGGTTCCTTCTGTTCTCTCTTGCCATCACACGGTTCATGTGCCTGCCACACCGGGCAAAGGAAAATAGTTTGGTTAGAAATGAGCTGGTTGCAAATCAGATAAATCGCCTGCTTTTATCTGGTGGTAAAAGCTGAAACCAAGCTCCACCTCACTGATGAGCGGCTCCCGCTCCTACCTTGCCAGGCAACAAACTGATACTTCTGACAGTGCTTAAAAAGAGAAGTCAAGAAATGTATGGATGCTGTCTTTTTTGTCTTGGATGAGACCTTACCCCATTGCAATTAGTCTTATCTGATCCACATATGTACTCATTAAAGCTGGAGGAGAGAGGGGGGGTAGAGGAAAAAAAAAAGAAAAAAAAGGAAGAGAAAACCCTAACACTTCGGGGTAGTTGGACTCTTGATTTCACACCTATTGGGCAGCACGGGCTGAAATGCGTTTCTGCCCCTTGGTGGTCACTAAATAGATCTGCAGATACTCCTAAACACTGCTCTTCACCGGGGGTACTAAGTCCTGGCTGTTTAAATGGCTCAAAGAGACAGCGAGTTTGACAGTGTTGTCAAAACACTTCTGTGTATGAGTTATTGAAGCATTAATTATTCAGTTCCTCCAAACTATACCCATGTAGGGGAGAAAAGAAAAAGGAGAAAGAAAGAAATTAAAGATTCCATGTAAAAATACAGCCACTTTTAGCATCAAAGCCCAATATGTAACTTAATGGAATTGGTCTAAATGAATCTATGCTAAAAGACTGCTAAAGAAACAGAAAAAAAAAATTAAGTGGATGATGTGTTCATGGAGGAAATAGATTAATACTTCATAATAAGAATGTCTCCAAACTGAGAAATAGCTTTTTAATAATTAACTTTGCTTTGAAAGTTCCTATGTATTTTAGACATAAATGCAGAAAAAAATAATTAATATGAATCTTAATAGTTTTTGTGGAAAATTGTGTCATATAAATTGTATGAGAACAAGCTTTACACATATGAAAATCTGTCTCCCAGCATTGCCTGTAATGTTACGGCAGTCTAGGTAGCAGTTAATTCTTATTAGAGACATTGGTGTAGGCTCTCATTTTCCTGAGCACATTCAAACTAAAATTAAAAATAAAATAAAGCAAAATTGAAGTTAAAAAAACCACAAACAAAACAGAAATTTGGGAAAGGTATGTGGGTTATTTAGAAGGGAAAAAAAAAAATCTATTTTTTTTCACAGAAAAGATTAAACAACTTCAATACATTTCAAGTACTGCAACAGAACAAATCTCTCTCTTCTGTGCTAAATTGCAGGAAACTTAAGTTTGCTTGGTAGAAAGAAGATATCAAAGCCTCTTTATATTTAGTATGAATAGCATTGTTAGTAGAAATGCTAGTATGTTATTGAGTAGTTTAAAAATTAATTAGAAGCTCAAGGAAAAAAATGTTTATAATTTTAAGGTCAGGATCTTTTCTCTCTTGAAGCAAGTATGCATCTCTTAAAAATATAGTCTAATCAAAGCAACACAGAAACCCTTGCAGAATTATTCTTATCGGCTACAAATGTTATAATGCATGTGGGGTTTTTTTTTTTAATAACTCCTGCCGGTATCTGACACTGTATTCTAAAAATGCTCAGTTGCTGAAATTTTTCTGTCCCATTTCTCTGATTCAAACCTAGCTTTAGAGTGTTCTGCTGGAAAGAACAACCTACTGTAACAAAACCAAATTCATCACCTGGTCTATGGGCTCTGGAGTACAGCTACATGTCATCTTAGGTTTCAAGTCTAACCTGATTCTTGCATTTGAAGGCTCATTTGCTAAATAAGCATCTCATTAGTTCATTTCTTGTCTCATGGGATAATAATTCAGTATCTTTGAATATCTGTTCTTTTGCCAGAAGGGACACATTGAGAAACTAGTGTAGGTTATATGTCATTTCCTTGTCTGTCCTTCTTTTAACACTCTAAAGCTTCTTTGTCATCATTAACTTCTGCATTTCAGGTCACTCTTCTGCTCACTATTTTTGAAATATTCAATTATGCATTCTTCATAGCTGGATTTTACATCAGTCATGCCATATGCATTAAAGAATCACATTGATGCTGTCATTGAATAGGACGGTTTAATATTTCCTAATATTCTTCCCAACTATGGAACTATTCTAATTATGTTCTGATGCTAATCCTTGTATTAATCCACTCAGTAAGCCTCGTACTTTCACAGCTGCTTTTTCTCAGATAGAGAGGTAGCATGCAGCTTGATTCAGGCTAGCCCCCCTGAAAGAGGGAAATGTATATTCAGAAGTTTTAGTGCTTGGGCTTCGGTAACATTAGGCTTTTTTGCTTCATGCGCTATGGTAGAGACTGAATTGATCTGGTATAACTCCAGCTATGTTAAAAAACCACTTTTTTAAAGATAGAAGCTTCAAAAGTGTATAAACATAGCTTCCGTTTATTGTGACCCACATTTATGCAATACATCCTCTATTTGGATGTGCCAATTGCTGAAAGAAACTGGTGTGTAAGTGACCAGAGCAGAGGTTGATCGTCTCAATAGGTGGATTCCACCTGAGCTATTCCACATCTGTTTCTCACTTTCCCTGCCTATGTAGATAATCACAATATTTTTCCTCAGAAATATGTGATTTATGAATACAATTATGTGAGTGTTTCTGTCATGCCAACTATCCTTACATTTTCAAATCTTACTATAAAAAGCTAACTTTTTCCAGTTGTTGGAAAAGTATCTTTTCTGAGGTGTCTGACTGAGGTGTGAAGGGCTAATTTCTTCATTTCAGAAATTGAGTACTGCATCTGTGTCAGGTTTAGGACTAGACTTGGTTAAATTTAGGCAATTTTTTTTTTACCAAAAATATTTGTTTGAATAATATAACTCAAATAATTCTTCAAGCAGCTCATGAGCAGGTGAAGTGAACACCAAAAAACTCAACATAATTTCTGAATAATGAACTAGAGGATAAATTTCCTGTTTTGTTTAACCTGTAATCAACTGTGCCTCCTTCAATGGCTGTACACTGTCTGCCACTGCAGAGCTGCTATTAGAGAGATTAGTAAAATATTTAACCAGGACTAATTAAAATCCAAGTGTCTAATTCTCCATTCTATCTGCTAAGTAAACTTGTCCCCACTTCGGGATCATTAGATGAAAGGTGACTTTGAAGTCCATTATATTAATAACCACCTCTCTAATTAAAGCCACAGCAAATTACTAACCTGCTATGGATGACTTTGACAGAAATAGGATACTAGGCCGTGACTGTATCAGTTACAAGGAGCTGACATTTTAGTTAGCTTTGGCAGGTGAAATTTGGGACAAGCTACAATGGACTTTGTACAGCTGAGAGTCCCTGTATCTCCAGTGAGAACATCACTTAGGTCCTTTATAACAAGATCTATTATAACAACTAAACCTTTAATTTCCAAAGTCTGATGTAACTTCATCTATAACTGTAGAATTGCCCATTTTTTCAATATAACTGTAACCCTGTTCTTGCTGCACGGTTTCACTAGCCTCCACCTCTAAGAAATACAAGGAAAATTAAGAGTTTAATCAGTATTGAAGGTTGATAACATTTCATATCAAAGAAAGGCAGGTCAATTTGAAGTGTGAAATCAAGTATTTAGATATTTACTCCAAGGCTGGCACTTTTTGCCATAGCCTAGAATGAAAATAGGCTTTAGAGAACAGATGTATAGCAGAGACCATAATTTATATGGACAACAATGATGGCTTTATTCTGTCAGATACAATGTATTCTCCTGCCTAAATCTCCCTTTCTACATTTAAGCAGTGACATTTTGACTCCATTTCCATGATAACCAAATAGTGAACAGTTAAAAATATAATATTATGATGAGATCTTTTAAGACTAAAATAGCGTCTATTGTTCAGGAAAAATCCACTAAAAGATGTGGAAAGACTATTTTGGTGTTCAGATGTATTATAATGAAATTTTTTCCTTATTTTGAAAGATTCTGCACTGCCTTCAAGTTACTAATTTAAAAATGAAAACTGAGAAAATGGAGTAATAATTGTCTGTGAACTTCAATGTCACCATTTCCAACAAAGGAACTGTAAGACACATCTTCCAACATATCTGTGTTTACAATTTTTTCATTCTGTAAACTAAAATAGTGTTCTAAGTATTTAGATGCCAATCAATCATTCACACCGGCTATAATTCCCTAGGAAGTAAAATTTATCAGAATGATGTTATTTATGACAAAAAACAATGCTCATTTTCATCTAAACTTGGTGAGTGTAGCTGCAATGTGTGAGTACTTCATTAAATGTGGTATATGATTTGGCAAATAATAGATTATTCAAGTATGTTTACATATGTTTCTTGTATTTTAAAGTAATAATTCTATAATTGTAACTTTGTAGGATTTAACACCTGAAATGAAAGCTTTTGTGGACCAATATGGGAAGTCTACTGATGGAAAAATAGGTATAGTTGAGGTAAGACAGTTACTTTGTAACATTACTTGAAGAAAATACTTTTAGCACAGAACAATGTGAGCATAATATGCTAATACTTTGGAATTTTAGATACACAGAATATTTCTTCCTCTCTTTTAAGATCTTTATTTTTTCTTTTCACTAATGAAAGTTTTTAATTAACAAGTAATGTATTCCTTACCACATTCCAGACATTTCACAAGTCATTTAACTTTTCTCACTTTATTCAATACAAATAACCATCAACAGCAATTTAAGTTTTCTACAAAGCAGATAAAAATTTAGAATTTTTAGAAATTAAAATTAAAAAGGTAATTTGATGACAAGTAATGTGATTAAGTGCTACCTGTGATTTTGAACTCATGCTCTGTCACCATTCCTAATAATGATGATAACATCTGAGTGAACTTAATTGGGCAGTCACTGTCTGTAGTCTACTCTAAAAAACTCCAAATATCATAAGTCAGCATGTTAATCTTGACTAAGAAAGAATTTCTTAGGATTTCCTTTCTTGGACTTTAACAGAATTGCAGGCAGAAAATTCTCACATTCATTACTCCCATTTTCTGAAGAGGGGGATGATAACCAGCTTCTCCTCGTGCAGCTGCTCAACAACTGAATGACCTAAACAACTTGCTAGAAAGGGGGAAACCATTGTGTTTTCTCTGAATTTCACTCTTCGTCACTGCAAGTCAAAAAGGAGAGTTTGTGGGGTTATAGGGTTACAGTTTAAGAGAGTCTCTTCTCTGACCTTAAATCAACAACTCATTTATGTCACTCTGAGTGCAGTGAGACTGCAGTTTTATTATTAAAAGATACTATATTTTTTTTCTGGAGAATAAGAAATCTGACCTAGAGAGCTAATTAAGAAACAGCTGGAAACAAGCCAGACCTGCAAAATTTCTACAGTGACCAGCTTTGGGTCAGTATCTAATTTTAAAACAGAGGACTGAATAGAATCTGTAGAAGTCAATAGAAAGTATCACTGCTGATACAAGATACCTTTTCTCCTCTGTTGTATATCTGAATTTGATATACTTGTTTAAAGGCATATATAATTATGACTAAACTACTACAGAAATATGAAAAAATTGTTTCACTTGCAGACATAATTGATTTTTAAAAAGGCATCTTTTAACACTACTTAGCATTGATCAAGTAGCTTTGCATCTAGAGGGAAGTAAAGTTTATTTAATATAAATTTTTTTTTGGTTTGGACTAACAAATGCTAATTTATTTGTTATTGAAGAATTTTATTTAAATTAGTCTTTTTGAATATCTGTATAGCAAGAACTGGTGCAAGAAGAATGTGTGAACACTGCCTGAAAAAGACTGTGCTTCCTCACTTAGGAAAGATAACTGGAAGGTTTACCTTTCAAATTCTATTTCTGATTCTGATATTGACTTAAAGAGGGAAGATGAGCACATCCAGTAGGGTCTGATATGGCTCACCACTCCAAGTGAAGTGCCAAGCATGCTCAGCATCCACAGAAGCAACTGGATAGTGATAGTATGGAGTTCAGTGACAGAAGGGACTTTTTTTCTTAATATAGCGGTTTCCAAACCCAAAAGCTATATTTTGTTTCCCTTACATCAGCATGAAGCTTGATTTGGAAACTGCTGATGGGACTCATGAAATGTGTGGTACATGCAGAGCAGTATGATATTAAAGTTGATCTCTTTCCTTATTTAAAAAAAAAATTATCCAGTAATTCCAGATTGTTCTCATTTACATAGTACATCAAATAGTTTTTCTGAAAATTGTGTGAACACTGTTTAAGAAAGCTTATGTAAAGCCATTCAGACTCCCAGCCCTCAAAATGAACACTTGACGAAGCACTTGACAAAGAATGTGCCAGCCAATAATGAGTTTTCAGGAAAGGTCTGTTGACTGAGATAAAGAAGAGGCTTGGGTGGCTTCACAGAGGAAGAAGTGGATTTTCAGCTCAGATTAAGTGTTGATTCTGTCTTTGCAAGCACAGTGCTGTTAGTTCGCTGGCTATTACTCAGTGTCCTCCAGCTAAAGGCAGAGCCTGACCTGCCCACTCTCTTACCATTGTGTAAGAGACCTTTAATTCACCTTTTGTACTCATTGAGGCCAATGCTTTTACTAAAATGTGGCTGTGAAACCCAAGGTTTCAAAACTAAGAACTGCAGCAATTTCACATTCAAATTAGTTGAAGATTACTGCTGCCATAAAATTGACTACTTATTAGCCTAAAATATTCTTTGTACTCCCATGGTCTATTATGGGATTTTAAAAATCAAATTCTCTCTATCAGGTGAAAGGAATTTTAAGTAGCATTAAATATCAATGGAATTTACTTGGAGAACAATGTCTAGAAAATAGTTTTGATACTGTTTTAGGTACTGAGAGAATTTTTTCTGCTAGACAACCTATAAAGACACACCTCAGCCTGCAGCTGACCAGAGAGGAGCCAAACCAGTCTCAGGCTTTGTAGTTGTCCTCTGTTATTTGCCATCTGGAGAAGACCAACCTTCTCCATAAAAGCAGCAAAGCTCAAGGCTCACTAAACTACTAGTGCAGACTTGCAGTGGTCTGCACTCTTGCTCAAACATGCTCACAAAGTCACTGTATGCTTATCCCCACAAAGAAGTCATCACTTAAAATAACACCAGGTTTCCATCTTTCTTGGTAGTGGTATGAAACTGGGACTGGGAAGCTGAACCAGTTTCCACACAATCTACTCATCCCTTTAATACTGCAGAGTTTTCCACAAAAAGCAATTTAATGCTTTCCCCTGAGACTTACAAAGGGTGAGAGGTATAGCTTAAAATTAGGTAATTTTCTTCCAGAGGTAATATATTCTGTGCCTCGAATACAGTTTGGCACTGCTAATAAGCTGTTAATGATCCTTTGGACAGTTACTATTTTATGGTGCCCTTGCAAAATTCACAGGAGTTAGCTATACCATTGAACGACATCTTATTTATATTTTCCACACAAGCAAATCCTTTTCTATTGTTATCAGTCACTTCTCCCAAACCATCTTTTTTTTTTATTCTAAATAATGCTTCCATTCTGCATTTGCTGTTAAATAGGAGTGTACTCTAAAAATCAAAGCTTTTCTGTCATGAGAGAAATAAAGACATTTTTTCATAAATCAGGACTAAGTTACACACATTTAGCTATTGTATACACATAAATATAAACTTACCCATTCGTGTATATGCTATTTATAATCGAGTAGGTTTTGAAAGCTGCTGGCAAAAACACATTTCTTAGGTTGATTTTGATTTCATGTTCAGCCTAGCAGAAGCACTCAGAAGGCTCTGATGGGCCAGACAGCCTGTCATCAGCTGCGCCAGTTCTGTAAGGAGAGTGCTCTGATGTGTATTTTCAGCTAGACCAACACTAAAAGAATTTAACTGATTCCTTGCATATATGATTTTAGAGAAACAAGACATATGTCTCCATAACTTTGTTGTGTCTGTGGGGTGAGAGCTGAAGTCACTTATGGCTCTGCTGGTTCCCAATAAAAAAGCCTCAGCAATTAGGCAGTAGGACTGAGATAGGCAGAACAAAAGATTCGAGGGTGTGAAACTAAGGCAGAAAAACAAAAATTTGAATCAATATTTTAAGATGGATCTCCAGAAAGTCTGCAGATGTCATTTTACATAAAAGAATGCAGCTAAGAAATCTGTCTTTCCATTTTCTCTGTAGTAAGCACAGCTGGTCTATTCTTCAAGTAAAAAGTTTTTTTAAAATCAAAACATATTTCATACATTTTGAGGACAGAAAAAAAAATTGGATTTTTGTTAAAAACAAATCATGATTTTACATTAAATTATACAGCATACTTTGCATCTTCTACATTTGTCATTTGCCAAAATTGAGTTATAGTAAATGAACATTTTCAATATTCAGTACAATAATGTTTGATTTTAAAAAAGCCTTTTGTAGAGAAAAGGCATTGGAAGAACCATCCCTGGTTTTGCAGGGCTAAAAGCCCTCTTAATTTCTTTCTGGTATTTATAGCTCTTTTTAAACACATCTCTGTGACTGACAAATGAGAACTTATCCTTTATCCTCTCTATTTTCTTTTTTTTTTCTCCTGGCTTTTCCTTATATTTAACCATTTATATTACACACATGTTCTTCATGTCAGTCTTCCTTTCTTTCTTGCTCTTCCTTGGTATCTGAGTAGTCTATATTTCTCAGTTTCCTAATTCATGGTCCTTCACACTTATCCTCTGTGAATCCTTGTGTTAGGCTTTCCCTTCATGCTGATTCAATGGATACTGATCCTAATTCTGCATGGGTGAGTTTTTTCCCCTTTCCCCAGCTACCCTTTTGGTAAAGTGCTAGCTCACTCCCTTCTCTAAGACTTCAAGTTCAGTTTGACCTTGATGACCAGATGACAAAGCTGCAAGCCAGAAGCTTTTCAGAGGCATCTTCCAAACATTTCAGCTAGCAGGATGAAGCTCCCAAGTGGGTCACGATACAGCAGTGGCAGTAGGAGCACAAACAATTTCATACACTTCTAAAAATCCTCATGCTCTGTTACAGGCTCAGCTGGCCTAATGAAGAGCTAAAATTTAATCTTTCTTAAATTCTGTTACAGCTTGCTCAGGTATTGCCAACAGAAGAGAATTTCCTGTTGTTCTTCAGATGCCAGCAGCTAAAGTCAAGTGAAGATTTCATGCAGGTACAGTATGAAAAGTTGCCTGTTGTAAAACCATTGAAGACCTGTTTGCCATAAACATATCATTAAAATATTCACACTCTTATTGCAGACATGGAGGAAATATGACAGTGACCACAGTGGCTTCATTGATTCCGAAGAACTTAAGGTAAACTAGTATCTATGAGCATGCACAACATGAGAACAGGTGTTGGATTACAGCCCATCCTGCTATCTCTTTCTTCAGATACCCAGATGCAAATGTTTTTGCATTTCAAACACGACAAAAAATGCAATACAATTAGCTGATGTTTTTATCGCCAGTAAATTATTTAAAGTGAAACTCTAATCTGATCAATGTTTTTTAAGCCATGTTTTAATTTAGATCAGTGTTGGTATCAAATGACTAAGGTATCAGGTAGCTTAGAAGCAAGAAATATTAAGAAAGCAAGAGGAGTCTCTGACAGCTATGTCGATAGGTTTTTTGGCCTCTTAGGGAGAAGAGCAGCTTTGTTGTGTTTTTTCTTAAGAGCACCACTACTATTAATCACTATGCTGCTGGACAGTTGATGCTGTCTCAACTACTTCGTAACCCTACAATTTCCTTACTGTAATACTGTTAGACTAACACAAATGGAATTGTGCTTCCTCTACTTGGTTAACCTGGTAGGATTTTGGTATCAGCTTTAATATGCACAAATAAGAGCAGAATCGAGGTTATGCCATTAGCCATCTCAGCCTTGCACTGTTCAGAAATCTTGAAACAAGAGTGATTTTATTTCCTTAGTCATACAACCAACATCAATTTGTTGATGCTGAGTTTGTGTCATGGAATCACAGGGTGGTTGTTTGGAACCTCTGGAGGTCATCTGGTCCAACCCCTCTGCTCAAACAAGACCACCAAGAGCCAGTTGCCCAGGACCTTGTTCAAATGGCCTTTGCATGTCTCCAAGAATGAAAACTCTACAGCTTCCATGGGCAACCTGTGCCAGTGCTGTGTCATCCTTGCACTGAAAATGTATTTCCTGATGCTCAAAAGGAACATTTTGTGTTTCACTTTGTGACCACTGCCTCTGGTCCTGTCAGTAGCCTAGCTCCATCCTCCTTGTACCTTCCCTTGAAGTATTTATATACCTTGATGATGTTCTTCTGAAGCTCCCCTTCTCTAAGCTTAAGCATCCCAATACTCTCTGCCTTTCTTCATAGAAGAGATGCTCATATACAGCAGCTTTCTGAGTAGAAAGGTGCCATTTTCCACAGTTCAACTGCATTTGATCCATTACTGTAGCTTTACATTCAAAGGAATCAAAGTAATTCATAGGAAGAGAAAGATCTAGCAGTTTTATCCACCTAATTTGGACTATTTTGTCCATATTTGGTATAAAGAGTGATGTAAGATTTAAATAAAGAACCAGAAGATCAAACTGTTCAAAATCTTTTCTGTTCTTCTGCTCAGAAAAAGAATTCATGACAGAAAAATCTTTTTTTTCTTTTCTCTTTCTCTTTTGAGTTTGATATCTGTATGACATTTGCTGAGGATCTAAGCTTAGGGTAACTCTTAGGCAGACAAGCCCATTCTTCTGCTGACTGGTTGCACCAAGTCAGTGTATTTAAAGTTGGTAGGATCAGGAAAAGGTAGCACTTGAGAACTCTCCAGCTGTTAGATGATGCCTGCTGACTGCTATATTTTAAAATAGATTTTAAAAGTCAGGGCCGATTGAGGGCCAGCGGAAAAATGAAGACATTTTAACTAAATCTCTAATGGTTCGTCTCTCTTGTGCTGTGAGGTTTTGTTTGCCTCAGAGAAAGAGGCCATTTTAACACTGAAAATAAGACATAAATGTCCAGTTTCTTTTTTAGATCAGTGTTTCTTGGCAAGCCCAAACCTTTTTAAGTATTTGCTATGGGAGGAGTACACCCACTTACAACTATGTAAGTGAAATTTAAGCTGGAAATCAGAAAAACTTTCTAACAATAGAAATGGCAGTAGAATATGTTGTCTAAGGGGGAGGCAGACTCTTCATCACTGTCTGTATTTAGGAAAGGTTTGGCAATAGCTCAGATCAGAGAGTAATTCAGGAAGTTTAGATTGATAGAATCCTTTCTTCAGACATGGACTGAATAGCCTTTTAATTTCCCTTCCACTTCTATTTTCCATTGAAGCACACAAAATTAAACATGCTTCCCTAACATCCATTCACAACATTTCAGTTGTGTTCTTCATTATACAAGCTACCAGGAAGGGTCTCCAGCATGGAGTGGGCCAGGCCAAAAGAACTATAGTGGGTTTTAGTCATACAACTATTGACATGGTTGCATTCAGGTTCAGGAATACAAGTATATTTTCTTATAAGCTCTCCCATTTTCTATTTTGAAATGTGGCCAAAACTTGCACAAAAATAATGACACTCCAGTTGATGACAGGAATTAGGTCCTTCATCAGGTCTTGTAATGACCTTGCTTTACAATTTGGTGTCTTTCTTTTTTTGATGTCACAGATCTAGTGCAGAAATTTAAAACACTGAATGGGTGGAAATCATCTTATTTTTTAAAGTAAAAATGGCTGGTATTTCAAGTCATGTGACATCAAATCCTCATTCAAAAATGTAATGAAATTGGCTGCACATATTTAAAACACAAGGTAGGAAGAAGCAATATTCACTTCTAGCATTAGGTACTGCCATAGGCAAGGACAAAACTTGATTAATCATTGATCCTTTCTGTAAAATTGTTCTGAAGTTGCAAGAAGTAATTAAGCATACAAGTTTTCAAGGAGACCCAAGGTTAATTAGTTTAGTTTACTTATAGAGCTGATTAAGAAGCAGTATACTTGAAAGCCAAACTTCTTTTCCAAATTCACAATACAACAAATGGCATACAATGCAGGAAGTTTTATTAGTTACTTTTTCCAAATAAAATGCAATATACTTGAACTTATCAAAAGAAACATATATTCTTAGCTGTTAATAATTATTTTTTTCCTCTTTATTTGGAACTTCAGTAGTAAATACTACAGTGGAAGTAAAATAGCATTTCCCATTACTTTAATCTGAAGTTAGCAAATCAAACATTTTATTTTGTAGATAAAAATTCACCTATTACTCTATTTATTTTAACAGAGCTTCTTGAAAGATTTATTACAGAAAGCAAATAAGCAGATTGAAGACTCAAAGCTAACAGAATACACAGAAATAATGGTAAGTTTATTTACAGGCATAATGGGCTAATCCAAACTCTGTTTATCTTTAGTCACTGGAAGGCTCCAAATGACTTGGAGAGCCACCAGGTCCCAGTCAGATTATGCCATTGCAGCTGTGGCACCTCGACCTGCAAGTATTTCTGCAGCTACAGAGCTTTGATGGGCAGTCTTCAGTACTGCTTAAAAAGAAAAGCCCAGGAATTTTTAACCTTCTTTGTATTTATATAATATCATGCCATACCATAGTATTTTCCCTCTTTTGCTTCCTTGTGCCTCTAAGTTGTAAAACCAAAGCCTTCACATTTCATAGGAGCAAAATTGTTCTTGTCATAATTATATTGTTTAGATCAAATTAATTTGGTGTTACTTTCTCTGTTTTACCTTCTTACAGTGCTGTGGTGTCTGTCTCTTGTCTTAAAGGCCATCACTGCATGGTGGCTTCCTTAGATTTACAAACATCTCACACTTTCCTTCTCCTCTTGCTTCAAGAAAGATAAATTGATGTTCTAGATAAACGCTATGGCAAAACTGTTGCTTCCCTGGCCTTAAATCAGCCCATCCTTTAAGCAATTTGTCCATCCCATTGCTATGGTGCTCCATGGGAAGGATCAGTACTGGCTTCTGCATGCGTTTTTCCAGAAAAATAGACGGAATTCTGGTCTTCAGGAAGTGTATAACTCTACATTTTTTGTTTTACCAGCTTGTTCTTGTCTAAAATACTTTTTAACAATCAAAAATGTGCTAGGTAGATGTACTAGCCATCAAACTGGCTTATTAAGATTGACTGAATAAAACTTGTGTTTCTCCTGGAAAAATCTGCTGATTCATTGTACCAATATAAACCATTTACATAGAATTGTCACTGTTCATTCACTGCTGAAGATAACATTTTCATTCAGGGAGCTTTTTGACCTCCATCCGAAAGTGTGCTGTAAGTTCTGGCCTCTACAGAGACATATATTGACAAAGAATTTAGTTATAAGAGAAAAAAAATAAGCCCAGCTCTCCAATCATCTCCTCAGAAAACAGATAATAGAAAATTCACAGTCCTGAGCAGCTGCTGGCAGCCAGAGCCAGCCACTAACAACGCATCAAAATACAAAATAAGTTCACAGCTGCCACTGCTTACCTCCCCCAAATGCAAATCTGTTTTCCTGGGAAATGCAGACAAGGCAGATGCTTTTATAAAAAGGAAGGAAGTGTTAAAAGGAACCATGGTGTTCTGTAGAAATAAACATTTCTAGAATTGGCCACTTTTTTTTCTGGTATCCTTTGTCATCTATTGTGTATTAACAAAGTGAAATTAGGTCTTTTTCATTGCATTACATTAGTCCTCTCTTTAAAAGGATATATGTTTATGTATATATGTCAGTACAGGATGTTCCTCTTATCTATAAATTTATATCTAAAATTACTGTGATTGCAGGTGATGAGATGCAATGTGGGTGATGGTGCATTCAATACAATATTTTGTAGTCTGCTGTTTTTGTGACTCTTTTATATAGCAAGTACAGTATAATGTTTGAAAGTAGAAAAATGGATCTACACAGACATAAATACTGGAAGAGGAAGTCCTATGCAGGAGCAGTATCTTCATCTACTTCTAATAGCTATTATAAGCTGTTTGTGCCTCATAGGTAGCAGGAAGTCATCCTTTCAAGGCCTCAAAGGAAAACACTTTATTAGTAGAGATATTAAAAATTATTAGAAATAGTAATCACTTATTTTGTGAAATTACATTAACATAGTTATTACTATAATTTAATTATGCTTTTTCTGAGAGATTTGTTTTCCCATTTTCATACTATCCAGAAAATATGATCATCTGCAACATCTGTTCACTTTTTTATTTTTACATATATCACAATAACAAAATATTGTCTTTACTTAAATACTTAGACGTTTTCAATTGAATGAAATGTCTATTGTTTTCTGTCTAGGGAATTGAATGCCTTGGATTCTACTGCACTTAACCCAACAGTTTTTCATCTTTATGAATAGAGAATAATGATTCTGTGACCCAATCATGAAACATGAAGTCAAAAGTAAAATGTTATCACATCAACACTCCTGTCATTTATAAATAATTACATGCACATTTCTCATACAGGGCATTCATTCATCAGTGTAGACAGGTTAAGACCTACCTTACCACAGGTTAATGGAATTGCTCATCTGGTTTCTTATCAAGATTTTGCAGTAGAATTAATTACTATACATTACTTAGTACTTAAAATAAACGTATTACACAGCAAATGTGACCTGGTAACATCATCTCAGGACAAAGTTAATTGGATTTAAGTTTTCCAAATAAGTGTTTCCTTCATTAGGTTTATTGATTTTGAATAGCAATGTAAATTTATATATTTTTTCAGCTCAGGATGTTTGATGCAAACAATGATGGAAAGTTGGAGCTTACTGAACTGGCCAGGTATGTCTTCTGTTTCTTTTCACAACAAATATCATATACCAAGTGCTGTAATAGGAACAGTTAAATATTTTGACCTTTATTTTTTTCTCTCCAAAGACTACTCCCTGTACAGGAAAATTTTCTTATTAAATTTCAGGTATGAATATTCACATTCTTCAGGTATCCTGTTACCATCACACATAACTAGTGTCATTAATGGGTTTGTTTTCCTTTTGGCATTTAGGGTGTCAAAATGTGTGCAAAAGAATTCAATAATGCCTTTGAGATGTATGATCAAGTAAGTCTTAAAAAAATGTTTTTATTAATGGCGTAGTTCATTGGCATTTATTTTCTGAATTTGTGGAAAACTAGCCATACCTCTGGAATTAAAAATAGATGTTTAAACTTTAATGGTATTTTTCAGGATGGCAATGGCTATATAGATGAAAATGAACTTGATGCCCTATTGAAGGATCTCTGTGAAAAGAACAAAAAGGTAATCCTAGAGGGCTTCTTTCCCCTTAGAGATTAGATTTAATTTGGATTTTAAGGACACTTTAATCCACCCTAATAAGATAAATATAGAGCTTCTAAGTCATAATTCCTGAAGTCAAAGTACAACTAAAAATTGTGGTGGAAATAATAGCAGTGTAAATCCTGAACCAGGGGAGTTATGATTACACAGTTGCACTGTCAAGAGCTTGCTTGCTTCTGAGACACCAGCTAGCAGCAAGCTAACATATGGCTATCATATGGATAATATACAAATATATAAAAACACTTTAGTTTGCTGATGTTAGACAGGCTGAAAATACCTAGGATTTTTTCTCATTTCCTGCCATTGGAAGTAAACTTGTTCATGCTGATAACTAAACAGAATTATAAAGCATTATCTGTTCTTTAAATAGGAATTAGACATTACCAACCTCGCAACATACAAGAAAAGCATCATGGCCTTGTCTGATGGAGGAAAGCTTTACCGAGCAGAATTAGCTCTTATTCTCTGTGCTGAGGAAAACTAGAGCTCTTCTATCATGTCCACTTAACTAGTGATGTACTCTACACAATAACAGTGCACTATAAGGGAGTAGGCTGTATTTTTAAACTGCATATAGAAAATTAGCCAGGATGTGTGGCACATTCCTTTCAGTTTGTTTCTATACTGTTTGTAATGTACAGTTTTTGTAACAATAAGATTGATAAAGAGAATGTCAGTGTTTGGGCCAGTCTGTATATTCAAAAAGAAACTAAATATGTCAGGGTTGGTTTTGGTTGGGTTTTTTGGTTTCATAAACATGGCTGGAGAAAAATGAAACCTGCTGACATTGCTGTGGTCATCATATCCTTTGACACTTGCAACACTTCTTGTTAAACTACATAACAAAAAGATCTACATATATCTTTCCCAAAAAATAAATGTGGCTTTTTAAATATAAAACATGAATTCAGATTAAATATGATCTAGGTATGAAAAGGGAAAGAGACATTGGCATGTCTGATTTCAAAAATTTAATAAGGCACTAAGAAATATTTTCAGTTGTCAAACCACCCACCTACAGGTCTGTACTCTCTGCAGTCTTACAATTACTCTTATCATTACAAATTCATAGCATATATACAAAGCATTTATCTGGAATAGATCTCATGCAGTAGTTGATAAAAATATAGTGCTCTCAATCTAGCTGTTTTACTGAATTTAAACATAGGCACTTCAGAAATAAATGCCTTTAATCTGTCTTGAAATCCTGGCTAAATGGCAGGTAGTATAGTTAATAAACAGATTAACACATATTATAAGTGTACCTTTCATGACTATTGCTGTGTCAGAGAATATGACAATCCATTTTCTAAACTATTTTCACATTTTGCAGAATATAATTATTCTAGTAAATTGCTGTTTTTACATCATATTCTGTGTAATCTATAATTAAATTTAATATCCTAAGATTATTGGTGTCTAGTTTGTGTATCTCCTGGATTCTTGTACCTGTACCATGTAAAGGACAAACTATTTAAAAAAAATGTGCCTCCTTGGATCTTACACTGAATTACTTGTCTATCTCACTAGCACTAAAAATTGACAATTAATGAAGGAAAAAAAACCCCAGATTTTATAACTATTTAGTAATTTAATTTACATGGTGGGCTCTGCTTTTTATTATATTAGAGATGTATTTTTTAAATGGGAACTATACTATGAAGCAGCTGTATCTTCTTGCATCCTTGGGATTTTTTGGCCTGGCTCCCTTTTTACTTTACACCAATTTTATGCCAGACAACTTCATGAATGTCCACGCCACTGCTCCGAATAAGTACTGGAGAAGGAAGGAAACTGGGCTGTGTCTTAAAGCCAATAAATCTATGCTGCCTCCATGTACAACTGTTTTGGAAGCAATTCCAGGTTAGCAGATTAGCTATATACAACTTCTCAGATGCATTTCTGTGTCCTATTTATCAAACAGAAGCAAATGCATTTTATTTGAAATGTCTCTCAAACAATAAGGCTCAATCCTTCAAGACTACAGTCAATGAACTCCCACTGAAATGAATCCTTGAATTCCTCAGGTGAACTCAAACAACTAAATACCATTTCAGGAATGGTCTAATGGCCTTGGGCTCTCTCCAGGCTGAGCCTCGGAAAGTTAAGGGGTAGGTGGTGCTGGATTGGGTCTTGCTGGCTAAAAAAAAACATACAAAAAACTAAAATAAGTTTAAGCCAGCTCATTCTCACTGTTTTACTCCCACTCAATGCACAGTGATTTAATGTCTTACCCGCTTGTCTCCTCTTTTCTCTATGCAATGTGAAATACAGTTGTGTACATTAAGTGAAGGAACAGTGAATCTGCCTATCAGTACAATAAATGATTGATATTGTTCATATTGTGCACTTGAAACCCTGGATTTTGCCTTATTTTAACATTTTAAAAGTGTAAAGAAAAAGACCCCAGACCTTGTGTGTAAAAAAAAAAGAATGTTTGCTACATCATTACAGTGAGAGATAAAGCTTTTTAAAGTGTTTTGACAGTCACCACAAAAACTGAAATCTGTCTTCCTGAACATAGGTAAAGGTTATTGTCACAGATCCATTCTGAAGCTACCCTTGTGCTACTGCTGCTGCCCACCAGCTGGCTCTGCTGCAAGGCACAACACAGAAAGCAGTCACCCACAGGCAGGATGTTTCCTGCAGTTATTTCTCTTAAATAAAACCTGGATTAAAAGACAGCAATTTAAAACCCCATTTCTGGCAGAAATGCCTACTGTCAGTACAAGACAAATTGTGACAAGTATGGGTAAGTCAAAACTCTGTAAACCAGTTTTAAATTCTAAATCACTCCTGGGCAGACTGATTTTTAAATGTCAGGGTTGGGGCAGAGCAAGGCATAATAATAAGAGAGGTGATGATAGGGAAGATTTCCTCTTTCTTCTGGTAGACATTTGGTGACCAAAGAAAAGTAAAACTGTAGCATGCACAAAGATTAATTACATGACAAAGTGCCGGTATGTCATATTCCAGCTACACACAGAAACTGAGACAGAGCTACTTGCAATGCTATTAACCATTTTGCTGCCTATAAATACATAATTTATCAAAATAAACATGCAAAGAATCACTAAAGCTAAATAATACCAAAACCCACTGTCCTACAAATTACAAGTATGCCGTAAAATATTTTAGCCCATTCTAGTTTAAATGTGTGTAGATTAAAACTTAATATAGCACTAGGCATTCAAATCAAAGAAGGTGATCTTCTAGACATTTTAAAGCACAAACCAGCAAACGGAAATAACAATAGTAACTATGAGGCCCTTCATAAACCCTTGGCATTATAAATGCTGTGTTTGTTGACAGAAGTAAACCTTAACAGTACCAGGTCAGGCAGAGTGAGTGCCTGCTTCCACCTGGGGCCACACTTCTGTCCATCAGGGCACTTCAGGGTCCACTAACACTGGCTGGCTGACCAAATACGTGAATTTTCACCAACAACTTAATCAGGATTGAACATAGCCCTTGAAACAAGTACTTTAGCATTCTCTCATTCACTGCTGCACTGTTCTATCATCAACAGTTCATGCACAGTATCGTAGCACTGATCTAATCCTCCCTGTTTAGAACTTAGTTATCCACCTTTGAAAAGATTATCCACACAAGCTGATGGAATTTCTTAACACCATATTCCATGGGCAGATGTCAAATACAGACCAGGGTGCTGATAGTCATCAGCACTTTTATGCAAAATGAACCTCGTCAATGAATGAAATACATTCACACTGTTGCTAACCCCCCTTAAACCTCAATTAAGGGCTTGATTTTTATACAAGGTTTGCTTTTTCTGGTTTCTACTAAGCCCTCATCATAATAATGGTTATAGCCACTGCTTATGTAGGGCAACTGAAATCCACTCCTACTTGCTGTGTATTTAGGAAGATATGGAATGCATACTTGGGCACCTCAATATACACGGCCTGATTTTCTGAAGTGTTGAGCACCTCCAATTCCCTCTGAAATCAACTGAAGTTGTTCTACTGCAAATAAAAGCAGGTCAGTGCACTCAAATCCCAAAGACTATTTTATTTTGTTGCATATTAAATGATCACATAAAAGACTGTGGCGTTACCTTTGTTCAAGCAGCATTACTTCCTTAGCAGTTACAACACAAGGTGTTCTATGGAGTTAGACAATGGTACAAACTTCCTTGCAATTCAGTGTCTTTAGTTATATATTATCAGTATGTGAAAAAAGAAAAATATGAATGAGTAGTTCACATGCCCATGAACTCGGAAGCCAGTATGGACAGCTAGGAACTCACAGTTCCCTTAAATAGCATCATACCCTCTATGTAAAGCAAATTCTCAACTTGGGAAATACAAGCAATATTCTCAACCGTAATTAAAATATTCAAGAGGAGAGAGTTCCCAGAAGTAGAAGAACTAAAGACTGACAGCAGTTCTTGAAGAGGTAATGTAACAGATTTCTCCCATTTGCAGTCTTAAATGATTTTCATAACTTGTTGATAAGCCCCTACTATAGCACAATACTTTTGCAGCACTGAATTAATCTAATAATTTGTAACAGGTTCAAAGACAGTAAATCACCAGCAGAAATAAAAAGGGTAATTTCAAGATTTAATAAAGCAGACAAGACATAATTTTCAGTTGAAAACAGACAATGAATCCTCTTCGTGGGTGTCTCCAAGTTGAGTCCATGGAAGTGATAACATCTTTCACTGATGGATCACACAAAAGTAATTTTTAAAAAGGTATTTGGATTTTAGGGAAGTATCCTTGTGATTCATAAAAATTAAACTTCCTCTGCAACCCTACTGAATCCCATTGCAATCTCCAGTGTACACCATTACATTTTCTGATTCACTCCTTCACCCTCCTGCCCCTCCAGCTTCATAAAATGATTAGGCCACAAAGCAATACTTTTTTTCATCCTTCCCTTTACATTGTGGTTCCCTGGCAATCTCAGGGTGAGGAAAGTAATAATCTCAGGGCAAATATGCCAGCCTAAAATAGCATGAACACTATCTCTCCTGCCAGTTTGGCTATGTCTGGAATAAAGTAGCTGTGATGACTGTGCTTTATGTCAGTCTGTGAGTAAATAAGGCTGTGGGGCATGGTTATGGATTGGACACCTCTTGGGTTTTAGCAATATTTTATGCCCTTTTTAGGACAGTCTAATCCTCATCAGTATTTAGAACAGCTTCTTTTGGAGTTCCCAAATCAGACACTGCCTCGGTTAGGTAGTAGCTACAAAACTTCTTTCACTTGTTATTTTCCTGAGCTCAGATATCATGTGTTGCTACTTCAGTAACAATTACATTGTATTTAGGCAAAATATAAACTTGAAATATTTAGGATTCATGTTTTCACAGTAATGTTCCTTTCCTGTCCCTACCAAGTCTAACAACTCTTACTAAAGGAAATGTGTCCCAGAGAGACTCTTCCATTCTCCTGCAGCAGTGGATGACAAGATCAGAGTTATGTTTTTTCACTTAACTAAGTCTATATATTAGCAAATATTTTTAAGTAACATATAACTCTTAAAACATTATATGCCATTTCTAAAACCTGCATCAACATATTGTACACATCTGGTCAAGACAAAATGCTCAGCATCTAAAAGCAACTAACTTGTGTAGTTTGAAATGGATGTCACTGGTATAGGCAAGATAAAAGAAATCCTATTATTATAGATGCTCATTAAAACTTCCAATGTGCTTTCTGGTTCCATCGCTTTAAAAATAGTTTGTCACTTTACAATTAATAATTCATTTAGCTATGAACAGTAAATAGGTAAAAGACAATACCTCAGAAGCAGTACCCATTTCTGCAAATGACAAACATTCTGTTGGCAAATAAATCCTCAGTATCTCTTTACAAGACAGGTTTTAAAGGCCTCCTTTCAACATTGTGACTTATCAAATGAAGCAAAATCTGCTATCTGATGTTACTATTATTTTATACACAGGAAGAGAGCTATATGACAGGCAGAAGTGCTTCCAAGCCCCCAAAGCCAAGCATAAACTGGATCCCAACTTCATGTTGAGACTTGGAATATGCCTCTTTTCTTGATCTTTTCCACCTGTGCCCCACACAGGACCTATGTTTTGTGAGCTAAAAGGAACTTGCCAGTCTTCTTGCTTCACATGACCAGCTCTGAGGGAATACTGCAAAGTACACCTGTCCTGCTGTTCACAGGCTACAGAAATGACTTCAGGTCACGTGAAGTCTATGGCAATTTCAGAGATTCAGCATGGTTATCTCCAGACTCAGTCCAGTACTTTAATTGCATGACACACTTAGCTATATTAAGTCACAGAAACCCACAGATGCAGGAGACTGATAGGAACTTATTTTTATTGACAGCCTGTCACCAGAGGATAACCTACTCTACACTCCAGAGAAATGTTTGATGTTACCACATCTCACAAGCATACATTTGAGTTTTTTTCTGAAGCATTTTTTTTCAAATGTCAAAGTCTTATATGCAACTGTGTCCCATACAAGGAGGCAATATAATTATATGCTAAGGATGATGGGTAAAAACCAGTATATATAGGCCTAACTTCTCAAAGAAATCACTTTTTTAGGGAAAAGACATGGCTGTCATGTCAGAATTTGATCTTGACAACACACCTACCAAACCCAAGTTACCATAAAAAAGCTTTACATTATGCTCAAGAGCACCTTGAAGGCTGCTATGATAAACACAGTTGATTTGTTTTATTATCAGCAGCTGTTCAATCCCACAAAGGACCATCACTCACAGGAGAAAGGCACATGGAAGCCCACAGTAATACACTCCACACTTTCAGCAGAACACGTCTTAGCTTGCTTCAGATTTGTAATAAGGCAATCAAGTGACTTCAAAGTCAGATGTTGGCATATGTTAAGTATGTCCTGGATTGTGTGGAAAAATACATGACTGCCACCAGCACCTGAAGGAAGACATCCTTAAATTGATTCTGTTGTCCTGACTCTTAAATCACTGTATCAGTCTCAAAGCACATAAAACTATGTACATGCTTGTATGTGGTGACAGGCTGGAGCTGTGGTTAAACACAAAAAAACCCCCCAAACCAATACCAAAAACCACAAAACAAACCAAACAAACAAAACCAAAAAACAAACAAAACAACAACAACAACAAAAAAACCACCACACATTGATTTCAGGTTGTAAAGGCCAGAAGCTGATAATTTCTTTGAAGAATTCCAGCCATTGTCTGAGACATGAGGGACAAAATCTACCAACTATCTAAATTTGGATAAAAGAGGGAGAGCAATTTTTTTATCACTTGCTTATCCAGGATGGATACACTGACTAGATTAAGAGGTAACACCAACTTAAAGTTTCTTTAGTACCAGCCTGTGAATGCAAATGAAACCTAGGGATTTTCTATAAATTTCAACAAATGAGGTTTCAAACTTTCAGTCCCAATTTACCAACATTCCCTTAATAGTCTTAAATAAACCACTTTTTATGGAGAGCTGCCATAGTCAAACATATGTAATAACAAATAATTTCCGGTTTCTCATTTTCAAGAACATTAACTTCATCATGACAAAGAGCAAGCTCCTTAGAAAGGCACTACAGGTCCATAAATGCCAATATTTAAGTTCAGAATAAGATAATTAACAGACTGAAAATGTCTCAAAAGATAAGATCAAGATGGTTATGCATTTTGAGATTTGCTAAGTAACCAAAGGAATTACATCCTTTCTCAGTGTATGTAGTCCTGCTAACAATATGAAACTGTATTTGCAAGTTTAGAACTTCTTATTGAAGTGTGAAGATTAGGACTTAATATTTTGTTTCTCTTTTCAGATTACTGATTACATTCAGTTATGATAGCACTGAAATACTATTGGTATTAAAATATTAAGAGACACTTGCATATATCTGAGGAAAAAAAAAATCTACATGGCATGGCTATGTAAGACAACCCAAAGAACAACAAAATTTTAGTGACCAACTGTTGTTCACTATTGCAACAGAAAAATACATTGGAATTGAATGAAAATACATTTTATATTGGAAAAATATACAAACTATATTCAAAATACAACAATTTCAAAATATTTTATTGAAATTAGCATAAAAAGATTTTGAAGGCTATTTCTCAAATGGTTATTTCTAAATATGAATGAAAAAGTAGTGGTTCATTTCCAAGAATCTCCACCATAAAGTTATGTACTTCAGGAGCCTTTTGTTTTTCTAATCATTGTTTCCATCATATCCCATTGCTCTTTGGTAATCTAACAAAAGAAAAGAGAATTTTATTGGAATTTCATATAATAATTACACATTAGAGTGTCCGAATGTAAAATAGCAAGAAAGGAAATTAATACCCTCTTTAAGTCATTGAATTCTCCTGCCATAGAAACATACTCTCCACCATCCATTCTGATAACCTAGAAAAAGCACAAACAAGTGTATTTAGTAATAGTGGGATTTCTGTAGTATTCCCATGTTATGAACTGTGAAAATAACTTTTACTGATTTGGGTGAGAAAAGTCCATACTCAAAATAATGCAATTCAACCACTTTTATAAGTTCTTTCTAAAGGTGCTAACAACCATGTACTACACTTAAAGAGAGGCAATATTTCTAAAGAATTTTAAAGTAAAATGTCTTGCTTCATTTCTGAAACCAGGGCTTTAAAAAAATATCAGCAATACTCACACCATCATCAGGTTAATTGTACAAATAAGATCAACCAAAACTCACTGCTCCATTAACCCAGCTTGCATAGTCACTGCAGAAATAGGCGGCAAGATTTGCAATTTCTTCTACAGTTCCCAGACGACCACAGGGAATCCTCTCAATTATCTTCTTCTCAAATGCACCTGTTGGGTCAAGGCGGCTAAAAGCACCCTGAGAATCAAAAGGAACATTAAAAAAAAAGTTGTAACTACATCAAAAAATAAAATCCAACAGAGGTTTGTCTCCTCATATACAATATGGAAGTTAGCATTTGTGACTAAGCTGTCTACAGCCTCATCATCAGTAGCATGAAAAAGAAGGAAGTAGAAAAGAAAAAGGAATTTATCCCTGTTGCACTGATACACATCTACTGATGATAAGTTGGAATTTAACACATTTGGGATAGTCACTCATCATCTATCTGTGAAAAACAAAAGGGTTTAACCACCTTTTTTTCCTCAAACACCCTTGATAAACATTTGATGAGATAACAAAGACTCAAAATTGCTGCATGGACAGAGGAGAGGAACAAGGGGAGAAGAGAACAGGGAAGTGACCAAAAATAAATTATACATGACAGAGTTAATAAAATGGAAAAGAAAAAAAAATCAAGTTCAGTTAAATTGCATCAACTGTTAAAGCTAAGGAAGTCACTGGAAGCTTTAGTACTTAAATAGCTTAAAATGGCATGGGAAATAAAAGGGTTTTTTTCTTCCCTGCTCCTCCACAAGGAAATAACCTCCTCACTCAAAATCAGAAATATATCAGTAACATTTATGTTGGATTACTGGAGTTTGATTTAAAGCACACTGTAATTCGTGTAATCATGGCTGTAAGCATGCCATTTAAGTCTTCTATTGCCATGTTGTTAATTGCCAGCTTATAAGCCTAACAGTGTTGTGCTTGTATGCCTTGTTCTTTTCCCACCATGACTTAAAACAGTATGTTTTAAAGCCATGGATATTGCCCCTAAGGCAGAAAACCTTGATTTTGCTGTCTGCCTTTTTATGCTTTCAGGGAAATTTCAGGTTGGAATCATACACCAAATGTAGCATTTTATTAAGAACACACATTATCTCAAGCAAGTTATACACTATTAGTTCAAAGAAGGAACATCAAGTGGAGGTAGCACTCTAGACATTTAAAAAATCCCTTAACTTGCCAAATGTTTTTCTTCTACTCTTACTTAAAAATACACAAGATACAAGGCCTGGAGAACTTGTGGTCTAATCCTCTAATGGTATTTCAACATTCTTATAATCCTGATAATTTTGCCACTTATTTTTCTTTCTAGTGAAAAGTCAAAACTAAGTTTTCCAGTGTAGCATCTAAACTGACAAGAGGGGAAAAAGGAAAGAACAGTAAAGAAACAAACAAACAAAAAAGTAAAAACCAACTTTGCACCCCTATTCCCAAAACAACAGCAAAAACAACTGACATATTTTACAGGAAGAAGTAATACCATTATTAGTTGTTAGTGCTCATAATCATATTAATTTGATTCAATGGGAAATGGATCCTCCTTTCTCTTCTTGCAGGACTGCTTTCTTTATTCTTCCTGTTCCAGCTGCTCTGGATTACTTCCTTCAAACCCTCCAGTCCTCCTTCTCACTCACTTCAAAGCTTCTCATTTCCTTGCCAACTTAGTTTTTTTCTTTCTAGTTTTGAGATTTTCAAAAAAACTAGTGAGATTCTGTTCTCATATACCTAAAAGAGATTCTAAGATTTTGGAACTGATCACATGTTTTGTTTAAAAATTGGGGTTCAGACAGACACAGGAACTACTTCAACAAGTGTAAGAATTCACTCCACTTGACAAACCAAGTACACAGAAATAAGAATTAACATTAAGAACTTTGATATATCAATTCTTTGAAACACGAAAAAAAATTATATCAAGTGTAGTAGAGGGGACAGTGGCATGTCTCAGAAGTTCAAGAAATTCTATTTTACAAAAAGATTAAGAGGGAAGTGTGTTCAATATTCCAGCACATATTCTTGACTATCAAGGAAATCATATTGGAATTTACAGCTACAGAAAGGTTAGACTGTTGTAAAGTTAAGTCTTTACTACAAAGCATATTCAAAGGCTGTGTTCCACTTCATGCCATGTACCTTTGTTTTTATTGGACCTGGTTGAATCACATTGAATCTCATGCCATATCTACCCCATTCAGCCGCGAGAGACCTAAAAATTCATTAACAGAATGTGTAAGTATTTTAAACACAATATTGTAATCCTATTCAGAAAAAAGTAAATTAAAATTTAATCAAATATGTCAATACTAGAGCATTCCTGAAACAGACAATTTCTACTTAAAGGGGGTTATTTTGTGCTTAACAAAATAATTTCAGAAAAGCAGAAAAAAACCTCATTCACAACAGAGGAATATTGATTTAATAGAAGAATCATAGGCATGCGTGAAGGAGCAATTCTTTCTCCCTTGCAAATCACAGATGGTGTTGGCACCTGAATTTCTTAACAAACAACTTTTAGGCCATCATCTTTCTGTAGCAATTTAGACTATCTCACAAGTATACATTTCTAACATTTGCAACATAGATCTCACATTATATGTTTTGAAATAACACAAAACAGAGGATACATTCTAAAACAGGACCACTAGAATAGTTTTGCTTTATGACATTTTCTCTGCATGATCAGTACTTTGGATCTATTATGGTGAATGAATTAGCTGAGTCACAGTCTCTAAAAAGTACACATTTCCATCACAGCTTTATAGAACAGAAATCAAGACCATTACTGAGTCCCTCACTTTTTTCCAGATAAAGAATTCTAGTTACTGAAAGGCTGCCAATCTATTCAATTCCTTCTGCTGAAGCGCAGAGGAAGATCTGTGTGCTATGAAGGACTAGCCTGAAATCACAAATGAGAGAAATCGTTTTGTTTGCTGAGCACCATGGACATGTCAACATGACACAGTTCTGAACTAAACAGAACTGCAGACCTTAATTTTAAATAGTGATAGGAAATAAATTTGTTGATGAATCTAAACAGAGCTGAAGCCACAGTATACAGCACCCAAAAACCAGGCATGTATTTTCCTCAGACAAAAGAATGTGGAAAGTGCTATAGATCTCAAACAGTTTCCGTAATAGCTGTGTTTAGGTGCTGGTTCATCTATGAGAATGCAAGAGAACCTGGTTATCAAAACTCTGTGAAACAAACTTAGGAACTTGCAATTGCCAAAATAAGTAGCTCTACTTGTCCTTACCTTGGTCTTTTGAAAAAAACAGTAGCAGTTAATACTTCCCTCTGTAAGAAGCTGTCAGCATACTATTTCCTTGCTAGGATATTGGAGCCTGGATTGAACTCTTGTGGTACGGTGAAATAGGGGGACTACACTGTTTTTATAGACCAATTGCCCCATCTTAAGGATGTGAAAACCAAAGCACACATTTTGCTGTATTACTCACTTGCTCATCGCTTCTACACCAGCTTTGGCAGAGGCACTTGGCATCACAAATCCTGAACCACTCTCTGCATAAATTGTTGTAATAGCCAGGAATGCTGCTCCTAGAAGGTGCAAAAACATTTAAAAAACAACCCACACCAGACAAGCCAAACAACTCTGAAGATCAAACTCTCAAGTTCAGGTAAAAGCAAGCTAAATGGTACAGAAGTTTTCTACTCAAGTATTAGGGATACCTTTTCACTCTGGGCAGTGAAAAGGCATTTTAAAAAGATAGTCTTTGAAACTTGCTTTTCAAGCCTTGTTATTTCAGTTCCCTCTTTTGCCATGATTGTTAAGAGTTGTTCCAGGTAAGTGTAAATAGCTATTGATTAGGCTCTGAAGGTCTAAGCCCTCAGACTTCTACTGATAATGAACTTAATGCATGAATTAGTCTAACTGGAGTGAAGGCCTAAGATCTTACAGTGCTAGTTGTCACTAACCAAGTTTTTTGCCCTAAATTCATCAATTAGTGTACGTACATCAATTACAAAAAAAAAACACCACGAAAAAACCCCAAACAATTAAAAAAATCAGTATTATCAGGTTTGGCATAATTTCAAATTAACAGCTGAGGGCTTGAGTTAAAGTTTATGCAGAAAAATAAAGGTTTCTAAGAAATTTTCAGAAGCTTTTTCTGCAGCAGAGCAAATTACCGAGTGAACCTGCATAACTTTTCCTACCATTATCACCACAAACTCCATTATAAAAGAACTACTTTCTTTTATATGCTATATTTTATAACAGATTTAGCAAAAAACATTCTGGAATATAATGGAAACTGCAACTGCTTATTTAATCTTTCTTTTAAAGAATCCTGCAAATTATGTCTGATCAATGACTGGCATGAGCTTACTCTAGCTGGGAAATGAAGGAAAGGGATGACAGTTCACTGAATATGTCACAGTAACTAAAATAACTGTTCTACTTACTATATATTAAAAATAGTTTCATTAGAATAGCTACCCAGGAAAGAGAACCATAAACAAACACTAATTGAAATGCCAACAGATATCCAGAAACCATGGGCCCTGTTTATAAAAAAGGAGTCTTCACTGAGAGACTTTGAAAGGAAAAATCTACACAGGAAAAACAATAGTACAACTTTGAAATTATCTGCAGATCATTGTTAATAACACATTTTGCAGAATTAAGCCACTGATTTTTTTTAAAATTCAGGTTAATAGAGGCAAGTTAGGTCAACCTAACACAGAAACTGACAAATTTACAGGTCTGATATATAAAGAACACTTCAGCTCATACACAACTTTTATTTCTAAAAACCTATATTCATAATATGGACAATAACTGATCAATTAACTCCTCTCATTTTGGAAAAATAAGTAACATGCTAGTAGATTACAAATTCCTTTTAAATACCAGTACGAACTTGCAGTCTAATAGCAGAGAACTTTTATTATTTACTACATTAGACTTAATGTAGGTCACACTGCAGACCTAAAGGACATCCCAGTGTTATAGAAACAGTCAGATTTGTAGCATCCTCACAGACCAAATATTGGCACTAGGTAGCATCACTTTAGAAACTAAGGTCTCTGCTCAAACGAACAAAAAAAAAACCCAAACCAAACCAAACAAAAAAAAAACCAAACAAAAAAACCCCAAAAAACAAAAAACAAGCAAGTAAAAAGAAAATGAAGGTGAGATGACAAACATGAACACATAATTTACTTGTCATGAAAAAACATGTCTTAAAGAAAGCCTTAAACAAAAAGCCTAATTTACAGTAGGGCTCCCCTAGAAAGAAGACATGCAAGTAATAGCAAAACAAATTCACATGTTTTGGAAGTTTAGAAGTGAAAGGAAGAGTAACAACATGAAGGTCAATGAGGTGTTGATTTTACCAAATTTGAGGATGGAAGTAAGGAAAGTAGCTTTTTCTTCAACAACAGGAAAAACAAAAGCATGTTTGAATTTGTATTTCACATTACTCTATGGGCACACTACATGCACCTGAAGACCATAAGGCAACCTATTTCAATGGTCTGGCATAATGATATAGTAGGTCGTAACTGGGGATGGGGTTCTCATGTGGGAAGAATATCAGCACTAGAATGGTGGAAATTAATTTTTCACATGCTGCTAAAATATATATACTTGTATACTAACAAAAACTGTTACAGACTCACTGAAACAACATTAACTTCACATTGTTATAATTAAATAGCACAAGCTCATGGAGTACTTTTTGGAGAGTATTTTGAAGAAAGTCAGCTAATTCAGAGGTTAAAGAAATACAGTATAAATACAAAAGTAGTATTTCAACACACTGGCTGTACCTAGAAAACAGGAATCAGAAGTGAGGGCCCACGGAAAATCATAATTATATCTCACTGTGTTCAAATGAATTTGACATTTATATTATTCTGATCTCATAAAATAAACTGGTTTTCAGTTTATAACTGGAATATAAAATGAAAGGAGTTCTTTGTAAATAATCTATGATATAACATAGAAAGGCATACATCACCTTTCCTTTTAAGACAATAATCTGGTTAAATAAAGTTTTGTCTAAATAGTATATTAAAAGAACTGTCATATTTTTAAGGTGAAGCTGTGATATTGAATTAAACTTCTAGGTAGTCCAGAATTAATAATTAAACTAGGGAAAATAAAATCTAATACTGATTTCAATTTCAAAATTCTTTTTCAAATTATCTTAAAGGTAATATTCTCTAGTACTATTAGTTAAATAGCACAGCTGTAAATTTATTTTACTTCAGGAGGAAAATTCAAAGGGATATCCTGACTTCGTGTTCATTTAAAGAAATATCCTATGCTCAGTTCAATGAAATTAACATACGTAGAGAAATTTCAGAAGAAATAAGAGGGGTTTTTTAACACAAAGCCTTATTTTTTTAATTTTAAAAATGCTTTACGACTAGAACTCTGCAATTAGATTTTTATATTGGCCCTCAGTGGGCCTCTGGGTCCAACTGTAAGGCCTAATACTACAATGAAGTAATTGTTAGCCAGAGCTACTGTGTGATACTTAAGTACAGCTTTCAGTGATAAAGTTCCTTTTTAGAAGAATATTAATTGTCTTTCTCTTCTCACATGACTGTATTTTTCTTCTCACATGATTGTATTTCTCTGCTCACATGAACTCTCAAAACTGGCTATAATTATAGTAAGGCAAGGAAAGCAAGCAATACTATGTCACAATGCTTAAGATACCTTTTTGTACTTTAATGAGCTCCTTTCCAATTTCTAGAGTTACAAAAGCAGTACCATTAAGTACAATATCAGTTATTGTTTTCCAGGCATTAGCAGAAAGTCGTTCAGAAGGGGAAATAAAGTTTCCAGCTGCGTTGTTTATCACAACCTGAAACACATAAAGGAAAAGAGTTAATTAAAAATAACTCTTCCTAAGACAAAAGTAAAGAATTTACAAGGAGCTTTTTAGTATTTCCAGGGAAAAATATCCTCATTGGATGAGGTACAAGGAGCAGGGGAAGAGGGAGAATAATCCATAAGAAATTTTAACATCTGCAGCAGTAACAAAGTATCGGTAACAGTTATCAGTATGATAAAGTATCAGTAACAGATAATGAGGTGTATTTCCAAACTACTGTATTGAGGAACTGTAAAATGTAGAGGCTGACTTAAGTCACTATTTTCTATAGTGTCTCAAGCGCATCCTAACAGAAAAGTTTGCCCCCACCTGTGGCTCTGTATTTTCTTGGGCTTTGGATTTTTACTGCTAGTTACTGCTAGCTGTTTCCCATGGGAACAAATTCCCATTCTCATAACAATGTCTTTGTTATTTTGTAAATACTAAAGAGAGTTTTGCTCTTCTCACACAAATTTCCCAAAACAATCTCTGTCACCTGTTGTTTTGCTAAAGGAGAAGAGACACAGTCCTTCTCCGATCAATCATAGCCTCTTTTGCGGACCATGTTTTAAAAAGGGCAAAGATTCAAAGGAGTAAAGCCTTCTGATGACCAAGAACTGTCTGTGTGCCTTCTTTGCCGCCCAATCACTGTAAACACCCACCAAATTCCAGCATCACTGCTATTTAATATAATGGATGCATGGGAATAGAGGCAAAAGGCAGCAACCTGATAACTTAAGTCTGGATGAAGTGACTATTGCATTACAGGAATCCAAATCAGTTGTGATGAGAGTATCGATACAGTGTACTGCAAACAACTACTACAAAACTTTTGTTGAATAGATGTCTGTCCCTTCTTATGAACAATTATCAGGTAGAAGGTACTTTCACTTCAGGGGACTAAGCATCACATTAGCAGTATTTAAACCAAAAATTATGTAGCCAGATCTAGCGTATTTAATAATATAATGTGCTGAGGCAATAAAATGATGTATTATTAATGGAATGTCACCTTGATTCATGTATGTTCGCACATAAGACAAACTCTTTGTCCTGAAAACTTCTGAGCTAAATTCTAATGAAGATACGAGAATTTTCAATAACAAAATAGAGCATAGTACATACTACATGAATATAAAGCTAATAATCTACAACAGCCATAAATTATACATATGGACAGCAAATTCAATTTAAAGGCCTCCCTGAAATTTGAAGGGAAAAAAAATCCAAACACCTTGAGATACTGAGGTTACTCGAATCACTGAATAAATACAAGAAAGACACAATAATAAAACTAGTCAACTAAGAACTGTACAATATGATCTTTGAGGTATGTAGGACTGCCAAAATAAGCCATGACAAAAGAATGATTGCTTTCTGGGAGTAACACTCTTGGGAATGGAATGAACAAAACAAAGGTGGAAGGACTTTCAAGTTACTGCCATTAACTTCTGTCTTGGCGATCTCACCTCACACACAGTATGGCAGTGAGTGATACCCAGGACTCATAAACCAACTCATGTAGACTCATGTCTACAACACATATACAACACTTTTAAATTTACAGTAAACAGTTTTAAATCTGACTGTCCTTTATAATGATGCTACATCATCACACTTTCTATCACCTAGCAGAATCCAAGTGGTTATCTCACAATCAAATCAGAATTTGATGATTATCATTCTTCAGACTCCACCACATCACCCTCCTCACAATCTGATGTAAAGAGCTCTGCTGCTTTGTGTCAAACTATTAACAAACAGATGCTTGGTTTGACTGAAGACTTTTTTCTTCATTTTATGAGAACTTAATCTTCAAATTGGAACCTTCTTTGGGTATATTAATAAGCTAAGCAAGGACCAAAGAAGACATTTATGGTTACTTCCATTTCTAATTTGTGAGGCATTGTGTTAAGATGTAATTCAGTAAACACAGGTAAATCACCCTTTCCGGAGGATTTAAGGGCAATATTCCATCTCCTTAATTCAAAGAATCCCTCCAGAATTGTCCCATTATTAGAAACAAGATGTTAGTCCTCAGAGTAAGGGTAAAAATGTTTTGTCTACTTGGCCACTAAATATTTTAAGAACCACAGGAAGAGAGTAACTGGTCTAACTATGAATGTTAGCTTTACCTTGAAGTACTGCCACTGTTCTGTTTAGTGTATTTTTAGATTCCTTTAACTTTCTATCTTAGTAACTTTCTTCATACCTACTATGCAAAGTATTTTCAGTAATGAAGAATGAGTTCTTTCCTTTCCCTAGAAGACTTACATCAGGATGTCCTGCCATTTGGATTGTTTCAGCAACAGCATTCTTAACTGAAACTGGATCTCTCACATCACACTGGATGGCATGAACCTAAAGAATAATGGAAAGGCAGATATAAGACTTAAAAACTGTATAATTCACAAATTAAACAAGTCCATAGAAGCATACATATGCAAAAAAAAAATTCAATAAAATATAGAGTTAACACATATTCATAATTCTGAAAAAATTTACCTTATTTCCTGTTTTAGAAGAAATTTCATCTGCTGTTCCTTTCAAAACATCCAGCTTCCTAAAAATAAGTATTAACATCCCTTATGTCAGTTAAATGCAATTACAATTTATATTACTAAAACATTTTTTTTCTGGGCAAATATGAACTACAACTTAAAGTATGTGTGTGCACACGCAAGTTGCTGATTTTCATGAAAACTGAGCTTTAAGATTAAAACTATGTTTAACCACTAACTTTCGGAAAAAAAACCCTTAAGTAATTTATGGTTAGTGCTACTTCACAGCAGCTCAGAAGTGACAATGGTAAGAGACTCTAAAGCTAATCAACATGTGATAAGCCAGGAAAAAACCACATGATCATAACAAACTTAGTTTTAGCTACTATTCTACTAGTATTAATAAGAGACATATTCATATTTAAAACTAAACAATTAAATTACTGTTAGAATGATTGCCACAACATTTCTGTTTATTTTGATTTAAAGTGAGATTGTTTTTCTAGACTTTACTGAAGTGTTTCTAGACTCTACTGCAGTACTTGAGAGCTGTAAAAAGTCATCATTAAAGGAAAATCAGGGCTCTTGTTGAAAGTCAGAAGAGGAATGGATTTAATTCTTTATTGTAATTTACATCTGTATCAAGAATTATTACTGCTCAATACTGCCCACAGCAAATTTTTGTTCTCTTTACGGTTTTAGTTGAATTTATGCCTACTATTTGAGGCTGTTTATTTTGCTGCTACATTTCATGAAAATGTGCTTACTTTATTTCTTCTACTGATTTTTATACCATTAAACATTTGCAGATAAATCTGCAAGTTTCTAGGATCCACAATATGACATTGTAATTTAAAAGTGTACTCTAACAGAATAAATAGAGTAATTTTTTCTGGTTTGTAAATAAGAAAACAGATCTATTCAGCAGTCAGTATTAAATGAAAGTTCTAAAACATCTTCATTAATATTTACCGGCTTGCTATAACACACTTGGCACCTAAACTGGACAAAGCTGTTGTCATTCCCTTGCCAAGCCCAGTACCTCCACCAGTTATAAAGGCCACTTTCCCTTGGAAGGTATTTGGTGGCAACATCACTTTTTGAAGAGGTGAGAAGAATGCAGCTTGTGGTGCACTGCTGTCTTGACGCAGTACATTTGACCTACAGCTGAAAAACTGACAAAAAAAAACCAAAAACAGCAAAGTTAGGTTTTTTCTCCTTTCTGTATGCAGGATTATGCAAGATCAGATTTTCTTATGGCAATGAAGGTAACAATCGTAACTCCCTTATTATAAGTAAATAGATATGAATATAAGAATTACTAGATTGCATTATAGCAACACACGAGCCTTTAGTTAAATGCTACTCACTACACTAGGAAAGCACCTGAACTATTTTTATACATTCTACTGCAATTAAAGAACTACTGAAAAATACTTTAGTCATGCTTCTTACTACTTCATGCATTTTTTGTATCTATCGCTTTTACTAAAGCATGTGGCAAACCATTAACAACTAAGTACAGAAGGACTTGGGCTTTGGATTGATATATGCACTGTAATTTATGCATAAAAAAATTCATGTGATTTTAGGTTACATATGTATGTATTTACAAATTTAAAACCCTCAGTAATAGATTCATGATTTCGATCTTTTACTACTGCATCCAACCAAACCTTCTTCTTTACTGGAGAACAGGACAAAATTAAACTTCACAAGACCTGCCCTAATGGCCACTGGACCTGCTAAAAAAACCAATGCCATCTCTCAGACAAAACTGGGCAGGGTTAGGTTATCAGCATCACACTCTGTCCCAGCAGAAATACCATCTACAGTAAATTAGCCTCGGAAGGATTGGTCCCTGCAAAAAGACACATGGTTGGAACATGTTTAAAATCAGATATGAAAAAAGAAGAAAATTCAGTATTACATCCAGAAAACTATGCTAGTAAGAAAATACCTCACTAATGTAATGGGAAATCTGTGATGTCACCAAGAAATATACATCAAAAAGAGCCAACAGGATATTTCTAGTATTCTAATATGCTAAACTAACGCTAGCCCTAATCTAAGTACTGAAATAAATGCCTTGGAACAGCAGCATTACAGTAATAACTCAGAAATTCCCTTATTATTTAAAATACGAAAGTTATATTAACCTGAAGCTGCAAATGTTTCCAAGTATGACAAAACTAGATTTACTTTATTTTTGATGTGCAAAACAATTAAAAGACTGTAAGTTATTCTTATTTTCTCTGGTTTTACCTTGTACTTGAGCCTTTAATGTGTTCATTTTAATATAAAAAAAATCTAATACAATTTTGTGGAAGAAGACTGAATCGTTACTCTTGTGTGATCCTGTTAATAAAACCATGCAACTGTTCAATAGACTGTCATGAAGAAGAAAGGTAGTTTTAAAATAGTAAAAATATTACAACTTATTGTTCTGTTTACTAATTCACATTTTGAACACTACAATTAAGAGACAATATATTTAGTGGTAGACGATTACTTTGTGCTTCCACAGTAACAATGCACAGAGCTTGAAGCTGGCCTACAGAAGTGTGCACATGAATCTTTCTGTGTGGTAATACATATGCATAAGTAACTCAGGTGAAAGCAGACAGAACAATCATGGAATTACACAGACAATTTAATGCAACTTAAAGCATGGTGCTAAGAACACCAGGGTCACGGGCTCCATCCCTGCATTGAACATTCACTTAGAAGCTGGACTCAATCCTTGTGGGTCCCTTCCTCAGAATGTTCTGTGAAAAACTAAATTTTAGTTGAAGAGTTGGAGCCACTACATAGGACAAAATTCAGAAAGCAAAGCTTGAACTAAAGCTAGAACTATCACATCTGTAAAACACTACTGTTTTTTAATTTGCCCACTGAAAATAAAATTTGCATGCTTTCACAGAGTACCAGAATACTATTAAGCCTCCAGGAAAGGGAAATGTGAAGGTTCTCTTCTGGGACCTTCCTAGTAGTCCCCTACTCATCTCTCTTCAGGAAAAAAGCTCCCTCTGGACAACTTGTTTCTCACGGCAGAAACTGCAAATCAAGACGGCATTTGGGCTCCCCCTTCCTTCAGGATATGGAGATAACCCCTGTGAGTACTGAGAGTCCCTGATCAGGTGCTCTGTTACTGACAGACACAGTCCTTGAGTTCTTGCTCTCCATGAAAGAAACACTGCAAGCAGCTTTCCCTCTGCTCGAGGGGGGAAGATTAGGACATGCCACAGAGGAGGAAAGCAGAAGGCTGCACCAAGATAAATAAAGCAGGGTAATGATAACCAGACAGAAAAGTTGGTATAATTGAGCAATCTTTTAGTCAGACTGCTATCATCTCCTTACTTACTGGCTTGCACAAGAGGTTTCTATGACCGCATCCATGCAATTTAATCATTCCACTACTTAAGGCTGATGTTTTAAATTAAATCTCAAGTGTAAACAGAGACATAAAGAAGCCAGTAAACAGCTTTAAAAACCCCGAAACATCAAACAACAAACATACAAATCACTGACAAACCCAAAAACAACCCTCACCCAGAAGGTGGAAGTGAATTGTGAATTTACTGCAGAAAGCCATCTCAGAAACACACAAGTCACTGGCAAGAAGCACCACGCTCATGGGTAACTCACTATAAATGGCCTCCAGCAACATCCACGCAGTCATAGTATCATGGAATGGTTTGGATTGGAAAGGATCTTAAAGATCATCTTGTTCCAACCCCCCTGCCATGGGCAGGGACACCTTCCACTGTAACAGGCTGCCCAGAGATCCATCCAGCCTGGCCTTGAACACCTCCACAGATGGGGCATGCACAGCTTTTCTGAGCAACATGTCCATATCCAACCTAAAGCACCCTCTCACTCCCCCTTATCCTGTCACTACATGCCCTTGCAAAAAGTTCCCCTCCAGATTACTTTTAGGCTCCCGTCAGGTACTGGAAGACTGCCATAAGATCAACTCGGTCACGAGTCAAGCCACACCACTGCTCGGACATCAACATTCTAGCCATTTACCTAAATGGCCCGGCACAGCTGTGCTATCGGGGCCAAAGGGCAACACCATTCTAGTGGGAGACACAGCAGCGCCCGGCGGTGGGGTAGGAGGCCGTATGCCAGGGAGCTCAGCCCGCACTTCTGGGGGGGGTCCGCAGCGGACAGGCTCAGGAGCTGAGGAAAACAGAGGGGTGCTCCCTTCCCGGCTGTTTTCCCAACCCCGGCAGCCGGAACCGCAGAGCCCCGCCGTGCCCTCCCTCTGACGGGACAACGGCGCCGGGGCAGAGCCAGGGCGGCGGGGCAGGAGGTGGCGGAACTCCTCCGCGGTGCCATCCGTCCGCCCTCACCCCGGCAGCACACGGAGCGCCTTACCCGCCCGGCGCCGGACACACAGGGACCGCGCAGCCCGCACCGCCATAGCCGCGCCGCCATCTTCCCCCGCCGCGCTCTGCGCCTGCTCCGCGGGGAAGGAGCGGCGGCACCGGGCGGGCACCGGCAACCGCGGGGATTGGGGAACCGGTGGGACCGCCCCTGCCCTAGGTGTTGCATAACATAGAATATGTAAAAATTTCCTTAAGAAAAGATGTTCTTTGATGTTTGATCTTTGATGTTTGATTTTTGTGTACTTTCAAGCCTAATCAACAAGAAAGGAGCAAACAAGCGCTAAGCGATGTTCAGGTGAAAGACAATATTTGTCGGTGGAATTGCCTTGTTAAGGCTTAGGGCTTGACAGGTTTCCATGATCACAGACCTAGATGGTGATTAACAAAACTTGGGAAGAAGGATGTACTACTGACAGTGGACACAAAAAATGCAGAATTTACGTGATACAAGGGCATTTGGCAGAATCCTCAAGATAAGGAAAAAAATAATAAAAGTGACTCAGCAGCTTCACTTGTCAGCTCTGACTGGGTAAAAGGTATTTCTGATGGAGGGGATTTTGTCACCCAAAAGAAGAGAAATACTGAGCATATGGACTAAACAGCATGAGAAGCAAGAGAATCATTAACCAATAGAAGATAGAATATTAATTAATAAGAGAACTAGGTAACTGGTAGCCAATGAACATGAATGCCCTTGTTTGCTAAAATGTTTAAATACTGAAAAGTTTTGGTAGTCCTTTTGCCGGCTTTGTGGATTTGTCACCCAACACCCCTTTCTTCACAGAACTGTAAATCAAATGTGGATTGGCCTCTTGCACACCAGGTGAAAGAATCTATACTGGAATAACACAGGGGCATCTTCTCAGCCACTGCCACCGCCCTGGTGCCTCCAGTTCCAGCTGTGAGAGTTGGAGAATGCATGGTTCAGTCTATCTGCTTCACTAGGTTGGAATTTTATTATTGCAAGTGATTTTCTAAATGCTATTTAAAGGATACTGAATAACTATCTTGTTTGGTGCAGGGTTTGGTGTTTTTGTTTGTTTGCTTTCCTTGTGGTATCTAAACCCAGGAACTGCTGTGCCCTTTACCCACAGTATGGTGGCCAGTTCTCAGCACGTGTTTTGAGGGGAGAGGAGTTTTTTTTCTCATATTTCTTTAACAAATATGAGAAAAGAGGTGGCTGAGAATAGAGAATATTAGCTGTGTGCTAATTAGGAATTCAAATGGAGCAGGTAAAACAGGGCCTGATTTGAGGTGAAATTGTGCATTTACAGATCATCCCTGGGCAGCAGAGAGAGGCTCAATTCTGGCTCCACTGCACACATCAACACTGGCTGACTGCTGTGAAACAAGGTTTACCTGAAAGATCAGGAGTCCTCATTTCAAATTCAGTGCTGTTAGTAGAGTCCAGAAACAGCCTAAGCAGTCTGTGAACATCCAACCTTATTCAGCTATGGGAGATTATGCTGAGATGACACTTGATTTATCTGTGTTGAGCACAGAGACAGGCTGATGGAAAAAGTAATGACTGACTGATACCCACCCATTTGCACAGCCCTGGTAATCAGACAAAGAAACCTGCAGAATCCTATCTACTCATAAAGAAGGGTAAGGAGTTGTGGGAGTAGCTGTAAGAACCTATAGATTTAATAGAGCTTCAGGTTTTGAGAGGAGGACACCACACTTGATGAATCTATGCAGTTACAAAACTTGGCATGAAAGACAACAAATGTATCAGTGGCTCTGTGCTATCAACTTTTGAATTTAGAATTCCGGGCAAACTGATTACACACCACTGTGGGAGTTCAGAGGAAGCAGAATTTAAATCCTACAGCTTAGTCATCATTGCCCTGTATAAAAATGGCAAAACAGCAATTTTCTCTAAATGTTCAGCATTTAAGGGAAAACAATGTTGATGCTCTGTGTTGGTATAGTAAGCTCTAGAGTAGGTAACATCTTCATAATCGTGCACACCGTATGGCAGGCATTTAAGCAATAGTGCCACATTGTAGGGCAGTAGTTGCCACACTTATCATTAAAACAGCATATAGAATGTATCTGATAAGAGCTAGAGAGTGACTAAGACTTACACCCTGCCCGCCCCGCCCCGGCCCCCGCCTGGCCCCGCCTCAGCCCCTGCCTGGCCCTGCCCCGGCCCCGCCTCTGCCCCGGCCTCGCCCCACCCCGCGCACGCGCGCTGCTCCACCGCTGTAGAGGTTGCCCGAGGCCAGTAGGTGGCGCCCCCGGTCGCAGATCTCCCCTTATCCCGGCCTGGCGCGCGAGAACGCGGCGACGGATCGGGGAATATTATCTCCCCGGCCTGTCTTCTTTCCGCCTCGTCGGGGGCTGCCGGGCGGAGCTCCAGGATGTGGAAGCTGGTGCCCGCTTCAGGAAAAGGTGAGGGAGCGCCAGACGCCGCCGTCGCTCTGGCGGGCTGGGCCCGGGCACCGCGGGCCCCCTCCCCGCCCCGACCGGCGCCTGCGCGGGTCCTCGGCGTGCCGGCGTGTTGGCTTCCATATGGCCGGCTCCAGCCGGACTTGCGTGTCCTTGCTCCCTCGAGCCGATGGTGGTCTAAGTCCTCGTCGCTCTGGGCGTTCGTCCACGGCGAAGCCTCTGTATGTCCCTGTAGCACTGCCGACTACAGAGCCTGTTAAATCTAGCAAGGCTTCTTTTCGAACCTGTGTGGGATGTCTTAGGGTGCTGCAGGTTACAGTCCTGCTTTGAAATGCCTGAGAGTTGAACTCTGAGGCAGCAACCTCAGAAACAATGTTTAAATATTGTGGTGATGTTTCAAGGACTAAGTGTTGAACTTCATGGTGTTTCTTGCATGCAGAGTTTTGAAACTAAATCGCCTCTACACTTTTCTTTGTTTTCTTGTCCATAGGAGCTTTACTAATAGGTATCATATAATAAATACATTTCTTCCTTAGTGCTTATAAGGAACATACCTAACACAACTGCATCTGCTATCTATTTCCTGGTTCACTTTGAGGAAATTTTGGATTTTTGATTTATTTCCTAGTGGTTACAGCACCTAACCCTGTTGAAATGATTTTCCTCTTACTGTCTGAAGAGCTCTTGAGTGAATCAAAACACTCTTCATTCTATTCAGAATGATAATTTCTGCACAGTTCATATTTGGAAAGGTATTTTTCAGGGTTGATAACAGGAATTTATCTGTACTTATATTCATCAAGAAATATTTTTAGTTCTGTTGAACCAAAGGTGTAGCACACCTTTGGGAGAGAGTCAAGCCATTCACTGGGAAGCCACCATGGGGTCCAGGTGACAGGTATAAAGCATAAGCATTGGTCAGAGGCTGAACTTACTAAGTATCAATTTTATTTACATGAAGATCTCCTTACATTCATTAGGAGGACATTTTCCTCTGAATCTCTCAATCAGTTATATGAATGAATAATGTAACCTCAAAAAAATTATATACACTTACAAAGGTGTTTTAGAAAACCTATTTTACATTGTGGGTTTTTTTTCCTTCTAAATGTTACAGTTAATCTTCAAGAAAGTACTGGTAAAAATATATTGTCCTTGAAAAAAGTGTGCCACCCCTTTTGAAACTGTTTTGTTTACTGTAAAATATATCCTATTATAATAGAAAGAGCAAGGAAGCAAGAAAGAAGGAAGTTTTGTCTATAAGCTAAATGCATAATTCTAGTCAGCCTAATCAGAATCACAGAATTCAGAGTCATGGAATATTCTCAGGTGGAAAGGATCCACAAGGATCATTGAGTCCAGTTCTTAAGTGAATGACACACATGGGGATAAAACCCACAACCTTAGCATTTTTAGCACCATGCTCTGACTATAAATGATGCATGGCAAAGCTGAGATTTAGATGTACTACAAACTTCTCAGTGTCTCTCCTATGTGCTTCAGGTATTTTGGTGGTTTTTTCTAAATTTCTAATTTTTCTGTCTTGTTTATTTTCAGGAGAGCCATATCGGCTTTTAAGTGGTGTAGAATATGTTGTTGGACGCAAAAACTGCACGATTTTAATTCAGGATGATCAGTCTATCAGCCGCAGTCATGCAGTTCTGATCATAAGTCAGCCTGAAACAAGCCCTGTAAGTAGCCATCATTTTACTCCATTATCAATGCACTGTGGGCATAATTCAGGCTGCCAGGATCATGCATACTCTCATTTTGCTCTCACCAGTTTTATGCTTGGAGTAGAACCATTGATCACCTATCTTTTTTTTTATCTTTAGGTTTATTTTTTCCTCCTTAGGTTTCCTTTCGTTGAGGAATTTAGTGGCTATACTTTAGTAGTCCAAGCTTCCTTTTATCCCAGATTCACTAGGAATTTGTATTAAAATAATCATAGCAGGAAAATTATGCAATTAAGCTTCATTACACAGACAAATTTTAGGTTCTGGGAAGTGCTTCAGTTGTTTTACTGCAGACTTAATTTCTGTTTCATTTCACATCATTAATTCTGTATTTGCTTAGGGCACGGAAAAGAAATATGTAGAAAGGAGAATTAGCAATCAGCCATTTACTGTGACTAAGTGTTGTGACATTTATGGATGCCAGTCAGCAGAAGCCAGTCAGCAAAAATTTCATTTATGTAACCTTATATAGTGTTTAAAATAAAATGTGTAAAATATATTTGTCCCTTTAGTACTGCAAATATTGAGTGAGTCCAGTGAGGGGCCATGAAGATAATGAGGGGACTGGACCACCTCTGTTGTGAGGAAAGGCTGAGGGCCTGTTGAGCCTTAAGAAGAGACAACTGAGAAAGACCTCATCAATGTCTGTTAGTAGCTGGGAGGGGGTCAAGAGGATGGAGCCAGGCTCTTCTTGATGGTGCCAAAAAATAGGACAAAAGACAATGACAGAAACTGGAAAACAGAAAGTTCCACCTGAACATGAGAAAGAACTTTACTGTGAGAGTGACTCAGCACTGGAACAGAGTGCCCAGAGAGGTTGTGGAGTCTCTGTCCCTGGAGATACTCCAAAGGAGACTGGAGACAATCCTGAGTAGTGTGCTGTAAGGAAACCTGCTTCAACAGGCAGGTTGGATTAGATCACCTCCAGTGGTCCTTCCCAACCTTATCCATTCTGTGAAATCGCATATAACTGCATGGCAGAATTTCATAAAAACACGCTGCGAGTGTTCTTACTGGCTTGTGAACCACTTTGGAAATCTGACAGTATCTAACCTCTTCCCAAGAGATTCTGGTGTATCCCATGTCCTGCAGTTTGGGGAAGACTGGAGAAGACCATGGGCATTCCTCATGGAAGGAAGTGCAAGAAAGTGCCCTCAGGTGACCTTAGGCTTTTACTTACTATTCAGCCCAATGGCGAGGATAGAACTGAGTGGTAGGTAAAAACATAATAAATCTCAGAGCCTTGCTAAATTGCACTAGCTCAAGCTTTGGGCCAAGGAATGACTGCCATGCACAGTGTCCAGAAAGATGAAGTGTAATCTCCAAAAAGACTTAAGTGTAAGAAGCACAAAAGTTCTAAAGCTAAAAACATGTATATTTTCTCTCATTCCTTTTCAGTGAAAAACAGAAGATAAATAATTACATATAGCAAGCCTTGTTGTCCAAAGTCTTTATTTAAGATGGTATTTTGTGGGCTGCTTTTTATTTATCCATTGCTTTGATCCACAATGATATTAACTTGTTTCTGATAAAGCTGTCTCATTCTGATAAACTATAATGGCTTATTTATGTTTACTTTCAGAGTCAGTCTCTCTCAGTACCTATATTAACAGTAAGAGATACATCTAAGTATGGTACCTTTGTTAATGGATCAAAACTGAATGGTACTTCAGTATCTTTGCAGTCTGGTGACAGAATCAATTTTGGAGTCTTTGAGAGCAAGTTTAGGTAAGTGTTTTGACTATAAAATGTCAAGTAGAAAATCAATTTTTTAGAAGAGTATTTAAGCACATTATACTACTTTGCAAGTGATACAGTGATGATGAGTTTTTAGAAAGCAAAGGAAGTGAGTAGTATTTTGCCTGTGTTCCACACCTGCTTCTGAAATAGTTTTCCATTATATTTTTACATAATGTATTTTGACACTAGGAGATTAAAATTGTAGATAAGAAAGCATTGGCATTTTAGAAGATATGTCATGTGCAGTGAGTATTTTCAGGCTCTCTTAGGCAAACAACAAAATCCTACACCAAATGAGAAGAAGGGAGAAAGGTTTAGAGTTTGTCAGAGCCCCTGTTAGTTGTTCATAATGTAACGTTGCAGGAAGATGTGAACCCAACTTGATTCTTTTTTCCAAATTTAACATGGTAGCCAGTGCTATCTGTTTATTTATAGGAAGCACTTCTGGAAATAAAGTAGCAGATAAGTAGAAAAAGTCTAATGACCATTAAAATCGATGTTTAAGTAACCAGAAGGTGGCTTTGTGCCTTAAAATTTTATTCAGTTTTAGCAATGCTGCTGGTATTATATATTGTTAGAAAAAACTTGGCATTCTCCTCCAATTGCTGCAATAATTTTTTTTTCTATTTTAGGTAATTATACCTGAAACATGATACAGGAATCATACCATGAGACCAGATATATCATGGCTGTTGTACTAGAAAATCTACAAAATAGAAAGAAATTTAAATAATCTAAAAATGAAATAATGTAATCTGATATGGAAGATCTAAAATACGTATAAAGGCTTATAGTCAAGGATAATGGAAGTGTTAGGAAACTGTTACTTAAAATTGCATTTTATGACACTTGTATTTTTAAGTATTGATCTGTTGGTGATCTCTCCTGTTGAGCATACTTTTGCTTTTGGAGGCACCCACTCAAATTTCTTTTGATATTCCCAGTCCTTGCACTATTTTTGAAGCACTAATTCTATGTGATGTCTGTAAAAGAGCCACAAGTCCATAGGAATATTTCAGACATCAGGTCAAATTGTCATTAATTTTTCTGAATAAAAATTAGTATTTTGTTTCTTCAGGAAATTTTAAAGCAAGAAGATTTTACTTTGGTCTAGATTACAGTATGGGTCTTTTATTTTTTTCCTTCAGATTTCCATGAGATACAAATGTGATGTTAAGTCAGCTCTGTTCATCATAATAATTGGCTGAATTAACTTAAGCAGTTCTCTTTTACTTGTTCTTTGCAGAGTGGAATATGAACCTTTGGTTGTCTGCTCCTCATGTTTAGATGTAACTCAGAAAAATACTTTAAATCAAGCCATCCAGCAGCTTGGAGGCCTTATAGTGAATGAATGGACAGGAGAATGTACCCACCTTGTAATGGTATCAGTAAAAGTTACTGTTAAGGTATGTTGAGCTTTTGCCTGTTGATAGCATTGCTTTGCAGTTTTCCCACAAATGCTAATTAAATTTTAGACCTGTTCAAGATTTTTCTCTACAAAAATGTAGTCGCCTCTTCTTTTTCCAAGTTAAGAGGTGTATGTCAACAGGAGGTTGAAGGGAAAGAAAACAAAAAAAGCCAGGTTTGAAGACTTAGTGATTTTCATCAGTTGCCTTCTACATTTTCATAACTTTAATCAAGACACCAGTTAAAAGCTATGCTGTTAGAAGCAAAACAATCCTAGAAACACAAATCAGTATGGCTTTCTTTGTTTGATATTTTCCACATCTTAGATTTTAAAAAGCTAATGTCAGTCAAACCGTGTTCAATTTGAACTACTTCTATGCAGTAAATTTGTATTTTCTGGTTTTTCAGACTATATGTGCTTTGATTTGTGCTCGACCAATTATAAAACCAGAGTTTTTTTCTGAATTAATCAGAGCTATTCAGTCCAGGCAACAGTTGCCAAATCATGAAAGGTAAGTTGCCAAATCATCATGTTTACTGTGTTGCAGAATGAAATTTATGGGAGTTAGATTATCAGATAACTACACATTTATCTGATAATTTTTGACATAATATGCAATTCACAGTAATTTTATTTGTGGAATAATGCATAATATGATTAACAGTTTAATATTCCAGCAATTTTATTGTTCTCATCCCTAGAGCTATAAAATGAGCTCTGAAATTGACTCTATGTTTAAAGATGTCTCTAAAAAGGAACTAGTCTTAGATATCTTAGATGTCTCTAAAAAGGAACTAGTTTTGTTGGTATTTAAATAATTATATAAATTGCTTCAAACACTTTTGGGAATTGACACATAAAAACAAAGAAATGACACTTTTATAAAATTATATCAAGTTTATTTCATTACATAGATGTATTTTCCTACTGTGCTGTTAGTTACTGAGTTTACTGTAAAGTTTGGTCAGAACAGAGTTAGTCTGACCATTGAATTCTCTGAAACAGAAGAGGTTTTTAATTATCTGTTGAGAGATGAAGTGAGACTAATGTGCATTGGCCTTCACTAAATGAAAATAAAATATTCATTGTTTCATTGTTAAATTAACTTCAAAAGGGACTTCCTAATTTGGAATCAATAAATACTGCAGAATAGCTCTTCTGGTTATTTTCTCAATGTGAGAAAATGTAAAATAATCTCAATATTGTATATGACAATTTCATCTAAGCCCATATTGCTACTCAATTTGCCTTGAGAAGATAGACTTTTGTGTTTTCTTTGGGGGTTGTGGTTGTTGGTTTTTTACTGTATGAACACATGGTTTATGCTGGTGAGAAATTCCCACTATGTATATACATTCATATGTGCATAAATATGCATATATGTTAGGAAATGGCAATTTATTTTCTTTAGTAGGTGTGGTAGTAGCCATTTAGAATATGTGGTAGTAGCCAGGTAGAATAGTTTGAAGACTGAGGCTGGGTAGATGCTAAACAAACTTCTGGTGAACACATGGAAGTAGAAAAAACCCAAGAGAATTCACAATAAGCTGTGCTTGATATGTGGTAAAATATATTTCACACTTATAACTAACTATCTTGTTAGAAAAACACAGATACCAGTCTAGATGCTGCTTTACATTAGCAGGGTTTATGTAATATGTCAAATCAGTCATCTGTGAGTGGCTTAAAACTCATTTGTTCTTCAGTTTCAGAAGAAAAGGAGGATTTGAATGAATTGTAACTTTCCCTTCTACTTAAACTTCTGCATTGCTTTCTGAGGATGTAAGAAAATTAAACAAACTGTTGAGTTTTCTCTGAAATGCTTTCCTGGGAGATTTTTTTTTTTTGTAGTACAGATCATACGAGCCATCAACAGCTAGTGATTGATGCAAGTTGTGCAACTTGAAATTTGCTTGGTCAGATGTTACCAGGTGGTAATGCTGCTGTTCCTGTCTGTTACAGGAACAAGTAAACAGTGTCTTTGTCTTGCAACTAGGTTGTATGTCCATTTAATACAGAAATGACAGTATAATTTGCTTTTAAGTGCTCCCTGAAAAAGAAGCAGATGGATATGTTTACCTTTCTGAAATATTTTTGCTAACTTTTAAGATGCTGAGAGGACCTGAACTGGCTAAAAGGTAGTGACACTAGCAGTATACATATTATGTAGCTTTCAAAGAGTGTTCTGCATCAAGCTAAATGAAACAGCTGATGTAATACACAGATCTATGTTTAAATAATTGCTGTATTTTAAATAGGCCATGTTTTTGAGGTGTAGCTTGTGGGAAGATGCTGAAAATTTACTTAGCAGTTATTTTCATTAAATTTCTAAAAACACTTCTAACTTCAACTGGGAATCTCTATATTGGTCCTTGCAGCTAGAGCTGATCTGAACTGGTATAGCCCCAGGACACCAGACAGCTTGGGGTAATACTGGTTTGGGTGTGAAACAGGAAAAGTATATTGAGATGGCAATACTAGGTGACTGTTAATTAGATGTTTACTATTATTGTAGAGCTGGTCCCTCGCAAAGAATCTGGGGAAACATTGTCATAAAGTTACAAAGAAAATTAATTAAAGCATCTTTTTTTTTTTTATAGTAGCACTTCATATAGTAAGACTTCATGTGATAAGACTTCAGGCAAACCTGCAGTTCCCATATACATGTAGGGCTTCTTCCTTGAGTTTTTTTATGGTGTTACACCCCAGTCCTCTGGTATTCTCTTGACAACCTATGCAAGGAAGAACAAAAACCGAAGATTTCACAAATGGCTGTGTGAATGCAGTCCTGTATGAAATGCGTTTCATTACTGCAATCCAGTGTCAGTAGTGCAGGGCTTTAAAAAGAGGAAAAGTAACAGAGTTTTTAACAGAAACTCAACAAGAATCAAAATCTATTTATTGAGAGATTCAAGGTTGTAGAGGATCTTTTCTGGATAATGATGTTACTATTAAAAGTTTATGAAGCCAAATATGAGGAACACTTCAGAATCCTGACTGCAAAATACTGTTGCCTTTTGAGCCTAGATCACCACTGGATAAGAGTTTATAAGGAACATCAAAGGTTGTTTTTTTGGATTTTTTTTTTTTTGAAACATTCATCAGTTAAAGTTGTTTGCTGAAATTAAAAAACAGTAATTTTTAAATATATTTATAAAGAAACTATAATCCAGTTTCAAAGTAGTGAAAACTGTTGTTTTTTGGCTTTTCCTCATCCTTTCATCTTTAAAAATGACTTAGTCCCTTGTATTTATCTGTTATTAACTGTCTCTATGAGAAGCACTATCAGAAGTCTTCTGGCATAAAAAGTCTGAATTGCCTTATTTTTACTTCCAGTTAGTAGGCTTTATCATATCTATTAAATTTCAGTGCAACAATATTTTTGTAAACAGATTTGAACAATAAACAGCCTGTAAACAGGCTGCTGAAATAGATCAAATACTCACATTTCAAAATCTGGTGGATTTAGTAGGTTGCTTAATTTTCATTGTGTACATAAAATTGGAAGAATTGATTGTGAAGAACATGTAAGAATGGAGGTTATTTAAAAGCACCTGTACCTATATAGCACATTTTAGCCTATCATAATTGAATTGCTTATTTGGGTGAAGTAGAAAATTTATGTGCTTATTTTGTATTCAGCCTGAAATATATGAATGCTCACAGTGTTTGAGGGATGTTTTCCTCTTTACAGGTGCTTGATTTTTTTCTGAAACATCAATATTTCAGTATTTCATATATTTCTTCCTTAGAATCTGCCAATCATTGCTGTTAAACCGAATTTGTTGGTGTGTTTCAGCATCTTTTCTTTTTCCTGCACAGTAGTATGCAGTCAGACTAAAGATAAGTAGTTCTGTGATCAGCCAAATTATGTACATAAACATCTGTTTGGGTATAGTTTGGTTAAAACTGACCTATAGTTTCCCTTCTTTCTGGCATGTGCCTTCACCTTGTTCTGTCAGAACTGCTGTAGCAGTGAATATGTGGCTCAAAGATCTTGTAAGTGTCCTGAAGTTATTAGTTAGATGCTTGTCCTAACTCTATAGGCTTTTCGTGCTCTGGGTAGGCCATCATTAACTGGAGCTGAGGTCACAGGCTGTGACAAAATTTAGGGCTTCAGGGTAGAATTTTATTTTTGCCTAATATGTTTCCCAGCTAAACTCCTGCTCATTTTGCCTGTATTGGACAAAATAATAGAGAATCTGCAGAGTGAATCCCTTCAGTTCTCTAGCCCACCAGCAAGAAAAGTGTATTTGTCTGTTGTCATATTATAGGATGTTCTCGTGTGGTGGAACAAGATTTCTTGACACAGTAAAAGAGAGTGAGGGGTGACTGCCCCCACAGGGAGGGTAGAGGGAACAGGATGACTAATTTTGTGTAGAGTTTGTCAGTATTGTTAGTAAGAATGTGGATAGATATACAGCAGTTTGGTTGAATGCATTCCTAAAAGTGTTTTTGTAGTTACTGAAGTAGAAAGTCTCGGTCTGATCTTTGATGTTGAGAAATTAAGGGCTCTGTTTCTTAACGATCTCTTGAAAATTATTTATGTAAGTAGTTTTAACAGAGAAATGCAAGGTTTTAACTTCAGAACTTTAAAATAGAAAGGACTATGAGTCAGTACTGATAAGCCAATATGAATTTTAACTTTCATTTTCTGTTCTTGCAGCTTTTATCCTCCAGTTGATGAGCCTTCCATTGGCAGCGAAAACCTGGATTTATCTGAGCATCATGAAAGGAAAAAAATATTCAATGGAAAAACTTTTGTATTTCTAACTGCCAAGCAGGTAATTAGGCTTTACATTGCAAAAATATTTCAGGAGTAGCTAAGTACAGATTTGTTCACCCTGAAATCACACTCATTCTGGGTTCATCAGGAAAGAAGGATTTCTGTATATTTATCCCACAATACAGTGGCCTAAGCAAGATAAAATGTAGAGGAAGAAAAGAACATATTACATCTGCAGTAGTGCATCAGTGAGAAGCACTATGCTGATAGTTCTGTATTCTGATACCTCTAAACTGACCGCATTCTAAAATTTTTTATTATTATTTGCATTCTCTTTCTAGCACAAGAAACTGGGTCCAGCAGTTGTTCTTGGAGGAGGGGAAGTGAAGTTGATGACAGAAGGAAGAAAAGAAATGCTTTTACTACTTTCTCCTGAAGTTTGTGTAGTTGATGTGGGTTTGACAAACTCTCAGATCTCAGGATCTGACTCTACGACAAACTGGATTGATTCCATTCTGACTATCTTGGAAAGGTGCAGCATTGTTCTCTCGTACAGCGGTAGGGTAATTTCAGAACTTCTACAGAGACTTGGTCATGGTATTAACATACATATTTAAGCAGGAGGCTGCTTTTAAAGAGGGTGTTTTTTCATTGTTCTAAGCATTTAGGAGCTGGGGTTGTTTAGCCTGGAGAAAAGGAGACTCAGAGGTCACCTTGTCACTCTCTACAGCTTCCTGAAAGGTGGCTGTAGTCAGCTGGAGGTTGGTCTCTTTCTCCAGGCAGCAACTGACAGAATGAGAGAACACAATCTTAAGCTGCGCCAAGGGAAATATAGGTTGGATGTTAGGAAAAAGTTTTTTACTGAAAGAGTGATAAAGTACTGGAATGGCCTGCCCAGGGAGGTGGTGGAGTCACCATCCCTGGAGGAGTTTAAAAACAGACTGGATGTTGCTCTCAATGCCATGGTTTCGTTGAGGTGTTGGGGCACAGGTTGGGCTCGATGATCTTGAGGTCTCTTCCAACCTAGTGATTCTCTGATTCTGTAATTCTGTATTTAGCAGAGTAACTAAAACTTCTTGAAGCAGTAAACAAAGAACTTGGTAGTTCCGTGAGGATTTGATGGAATTTCTCTCTTCTCTTTTTATTATTTTTTTTGTAAAACTCAGTTCTATAAAAATTCATTGTAATAAAGCTGCTTTAAAATTACAGACAACAAGTAGTTTCTCTTCTACTATTTAAAGGAAGTTAAAATTAATATATTCTAATAATTCAAAATAGATAATTTATGATATTTCATCAGAAGGAGATGAGATGGCACCTTCTGGTCATGTGGTTCATTGTAGTGTAATTATTTGTATACAGTGTTTTTGAAGAACAGCTTCTGTTTAATGAAAATTAGTTTTTGTCTTGGTGATAGGTTTTGTTTGAGAGGGCAGACTGCATTATAACATTATAGATGTTAGGATTATCATTTTGCCATTTTATTAAAACAATGGAACAAAATCTCAATCCTTAACATAAAAACCTAGCTTCCCTAAATTCTCCTGCTAGGTAGAGAAGACAGTACTCAATCTCTCCTAATGACTTTAAAAAATGGGAGAGGGAAGGGTGCCTGACTTGTAAGAAATGGTCAGATCTTTCAAGTCACACATTTTTGAATCAGAGGTAGAGCATAATTGGTTAAGCGCCCAAAACTCAGGAAAGGAGAGATGCATTGGCCAGATTACTGGAGCTAGACAGTGGCTACAGCAGCAGGAAACAGGGGAGTTTAATACATGTAGGACATGGCTAGAATGAAGGATAATTGTGCTGGCTTACTCTGTTGGGAAAAGCTACTATAGTGTAGATTGATTTTTTTTTTGGAGGAGGAGGAGGAGGAGGAGGAATGCAATATTTGTATTTTGCTATACCTGTGCCCATTTGCCTGTTTGTCTTTGAATCTGTACTGAAAAGCCTTTTTTTTTTAAATTTCTATATTAACAGCAAGAATCTTAGGGCTATTCCAGAGGCAGAAATTGGATTGGCAGTTATCTTCATGTCTACGGAAAAATACTGCAACCCTCAAAAGCAGCCTGCTTCCAAAGGTAATTGGAAGAAGGGTGGTAATAAGATAACAGCCTCAGAGAGGCAGTATTTCTGTTTGTGTAGGAGCATCAATAATAATAATGTTTCTAGTTATTCTGTTTTGCAAGACCACTAAAAAAGAGTGACATTCTATGAAAAATGTATACGACTTCAAACAGGTAATTGGTTTTTTAATGGTCTTGCAGTAAATTGCAATGAAAATTATATGACTCTTATATGTAAATAAGAAAGTAGATCTAAAACTAGCCTATAAAAGGTGGACACAATGTACAGTGACCTTGAAATGAAAGGTACTTTAAAAACATCTGAATTCATAGTTTTAGTGACCACTGAATTCATATGTATGTGGTAGTTTGAATTCCATGTTATTCAGTCTTTCCATAAAGGACTGGGGTAATAGGAAAGTAAATGATGAATGTCTGAAATCAAGATAATAAGAATGGAAATATTTGGTTTTTTTCTTTTTTGCCCTTTGCACAAAACAGAATTTACTTTAGGAAAATACAATCACCTCCTGCACTAAAACTAAAAATAAATCAAAACTAAAAATAATCTTTCATAAATTAAGACAATGAGAGATGATTGCCACATTTGCTGAAGTGAAAGACATATGCAGTACTGGCAGAGATGCTGATTATTGTTTTCAGTCTGAATGATTCAACTGGATAAAAGTTAAGTTGTCTGAAACTGTGAAAACAGACTCTATATCAGAGTTTAAAGGGAGCAGTGTTTAAAACTGAAAAATTTGTATCCCAGATACAATAATCATGTTAGAGATCATCATAAAGGAGTAAACATATGGAATTTTGTGGTCTTGACAGTTTTGCATGATCTCTATATTGCATGACACATTTTATTTTTGCATAAAATATATACCGCATGATTTTTTAAGTACTTTATCTGCATACTGGTGTATGATTTCCCATTAAGCATCATTTTTATTTAAGCAGAATTATCTTACTTAATCAGTAGAACATTTAACTAGATCTGAATTCCGGAATATGGTCCTTTAGAACATTTCTGTCCGTTTTTTTTTAATTATTAAATCTGCTTATTTTTAAATTAAAACTGCTTTAAGATCATTTTACAAAGATCTCACATGATCAGGTAGTAATGTGTGATAGCATGTGCAAAGAAACACAGATTTGATATTAACCTTCTAATTCCTCTCTCGTGTTGGTCTTGCAGCTGTACCTGAAAGTTCTCCTGTATCAGCTGTCGTAGGCCGAGCCATTTCCCAGAGTGTGGTTGCGGATGAAACCATAATGCCAACTGCTGCAGATAGCACCTTATACATAGCTGATACAGAAGAGCAGACATGGTAAAGTATTAGTGGAAATTTCTAGGCTACTACTTGCAAATAAAGCAGTCTTTTCTGGCAGAGGAACTGTATCATTGCCAGGGGGAAAGATATACAGGGTTAGAAATGCCATTCACTAAATTGTTGTCGCTTGTCTGCAGTGAGATAATTTCTGCTTTTGAGTACTAGATTATAGAAAGCATCTCATAGGATTTAGATGACTTTCAAATGCACATGTATATACTGCATATCTGTCTGAACTATTAAAAATTTTCAAGCCGTTTCACAATTATAAAAATGTATTGATCATAGCAGATTTTACAGTTTGCTTTTAGCACATTGTTTATAAATTTATTCAAAGTACAGGTATAGCTTTTTAAAAAAGTGTATCTCTGATTCAGTGTATCTATGGTAACCTCCTGTGTGTCATTTATTATTTCTTTCCTCTTTAATCTAGTATGGAGATAGAGAATACTTCCCAGGTGCATAGACAAAGGAAAATGGCTTTCCAGGATACAACTGCTGTAAAAAAACCCAGTGGCCCAAGTGGCAGTGTAAATGCAGGAACATCAATACCTAGAGGGAACAGAACATCCGGGTTCAGTCAAAGTCAGCCTGTCTCACCATCTAAAATTTCAGAAGCTGGCAAGCCTCGTGAGAGTGCTTCATGTCACCAGTCAAACTCAATTACAAATTACTTCCAGGTTTCTAGAAAAAGGTATGTTGAAATGTTCTTGACTTACTTCCCTTATTAGTACATTCATGCTGTTTCTGGAAAATTTTAACTCAAGCAATGTCCTTTTAATTTGACACATATTTGAAAAGGTAATTTTTAGATCAAATTCCTAGAATGGAAGGTTTTTCCTCAAGGGTACTTTAAATTTCACAATGCAGTCCCTAAAACCCCAGAAACTGTCATGTTGGGGGTATAGCTAATCACACTCAAAAATGCTTTTGTAATTTCTCTCTTTTGTAATTTTTTTCTGGCTAAGGGAAAGATCTGAAGAAGAAGTAACATCTGTACCTAAACTTGCAAAATTGGAGGAAGGGTCATTGCCTCTTCCCAAGTACACTGAATCCAAAACTTTGTCAGTCTGCAACAGTGAAGCAAAACAATATCAAAAGAAAAGTAACGTCCTGGACCCAGACCCAAATTTTGCAGAAGACATGGGTATAAAACTTATGAGGGAAAGTGTCAAACTAACAAGTGATAGAAAAGACACTAAAACTACCTCTAGTGAAAATCATGAACCGAAAAAGAGAAAGGAATTAGATGGTTTATCTGAAGATACAGAAGCACTAGAAATTGTGTTTGAAAGCAGAGACATAGACTGGGGAGATCAAATGGCAGATCATGACCAGGTAGCTCAAGGAAATACACAAAAAAAACAATGTTTGGAAGCCAAAGGAAGCAGGATTCAAGAAGTGAATTTAAATCAGAGAGAGGAGAATAAATTCTTGGTAAGTTTTATATTCTTCTCATATGCCTAATCTTGAAATTTGCAGCTTTGTTAAGAGGAATGCAGTTAGCTCCTTTAAGGAGGAGGCTGCCTGCATACGGAAAGTGGCTTTGTAAAATTTGCTTAAATCTCGTACATCAGTTTTAGTTCAGAATGGTTCGTGTTTTACATGTTTTACACCTAATTAATGTTTTTTCATTCTTCTGGGCCTTTTTTTTCTTTGTGATTTGAAAGCTACTTTGTATTCTGAACTTTTCCTTTTTTTTTTTTACTTTATATACTGTAAGTAGAATCGGAGAATATATACTGTAAGTAGTATAGGAGAGTATATCCAAGAAAAACTTCTCATATTGCTTGTTGCTATGTTAATTATAATGTTGTTATTTATTCTAAGATAATACTCAGTTATCTTTATGTAACTAATTTTCTAAAGAAACTTCCAGTTGACCTCTTCTGTTGAATACCACAGTAGTGTCCTACATCTTTTAATCCAGAGTCCTTTGATGCTGTCTGAAAGATTATTAAAAGTCATGTATGAGAAATTTTAAAACAAAACCAACAAAAACAACAGCAAAACCAAAGTACACCTTTTGTTTTCATGGTTATTTTTCTGGTTTTGTTTTTGACACTTAAGGAAATTTTCTAAGAGAAATGAAGAAAACAATAGAGACCTTGAGTTAACAGTGGTCACTGTGTTGAAAAAACGGAAAAGCAGGTTTGAGCGGTCTAGACTATTAACAATACAATAGGAAAACAAGTTTATTTTTTATTTATTTAAAATATATATTTTAACACTTACTGTCCAGTCCATTTACAGTGTAGGCAGTGTTTAAGTGTTTAAATGTTTGAATGCATGATTAACTGGAATTTGCAAGATAACTTGGACCATATAAAAATTAGTAGTTGCCTGTGCATCCTTAGGTCAGACCAGCTTGACACCTTGGCAAAGCGTGAACTTCATTATAATGCTTTTTTGTGTGTGTATTACTAACAGTCAAACTTGAAAACACAAGTCCTATAATTTAGAGGATTTTGTTTCTTGCTTTTTATACCATCAGTGAGTAGGTACTTTTTATTAGGTCTGACCATACTGACAGACTAAAATTGGTGCTTGGAATAGTCTATTGAATTTTGTTGCTTGGTGCTTGGAAAGTTTTTCTAGTCTAACTTCTTGCCAGGATTCTGAAGGAGAAAAAAATCTTATGTGCAACTTAACTGGTACTTTAGCAGATACACACTTAAAGATTTTTGCAGAAAAGAAGTCTTCTCATAGTTTAATAATAACCTGCTTTATTCATATAAAATATATTTGCAGTGGATTAGAAAGGAGATTTCATGATAAAGCTCCCAAGGCAAATTCGATAACCATTTTCTGTAAGTATAGATGCGTCTTGTGTATCTGGCAAGACAAAGAACGTGAGTAATTGCCTCAGAACCTACAGTTTGCATAAAGCTGATTTGGTATTTTATCAACCATTGATAATAATTTATATAATGTGCATCTGGTTTTAAACTATAGGACATAATCAATCTGCAGAATACTTTCTTGTCCTGGTAATGAAACGTCCTTTCTGCAAACATGTACACTTCAAATATAAAATTGAAAATGCTACTTTTTATATTCAAAAGCTTTTACAGTTTTCCAGAACCTTTCAGGACTTTGAAGATTGTACAGATGGACAAAACTTCCTATTGTATAATAAAGAAAAAAACCAAGTGAACAAATAATAGTGATGTTTTTAATAGAGAAGACCTCCAACAATTTTTACAGGGTGCATAAAACCATAAAAAATTTGAAGTACAGGGCAGTTTCTTTTTTGTCTAAAAATTTATATTGATTTGAATGTGTTTATTCTACCATAAAGAGCAGAAAACAATTTTATGTAATTAAATTCCCATTTCATTTCAGTTTTATATTTAAAATAATTTTTAATCAAATAGAAAGAAGAGGAACTTGGATCAGTTCTAACTTCAGAAATTAAAAGTAGTATCAAGAGAGAGTCACCAGTCTTGGTAAGGAGCCAGCTAATTGTAAGTTTGACCAGTGAACTTTAGGGAGCATTACAAAAACACATCAAAATTTTGCTCTTAAGGACATAGTATTTTTGGATTTTATTTCAGGGTAAAGGAGGTTTGGAAGATTGTACTCCTTAACATAATCATATGTAGATTTGAGTAGTACAGTCCCAACTTGTAGACGATGAAAAGAAAAGAGCATTTGTAGTTCATCTGTGTGCTTCTGTAATGGCATTTTAGTGGATACTTGAGGTGATTGAAACTACATGTAATTGTATTAAGCCTTCAATGTGGTTAATGCCTAGACTGCTGTTTTTCTTAGATTACTATAAAGACCTGCCAAGGATATAATCTTGTCTGCTCCAAAATCATAACTAGAGGGGAAGAGATGGAGCATTGGGAAAATAGATGTAATATACAGTGATTAACAGTAGATAGTGTGCTGATTTTTTGTAGGTGAGATGAAGGACGAATTGCTAGGAGTGGCAGTGAGGCAGAGGAATAGGAGACTAGGCTGAATGAAACTGAAATAAATTCTGAAAGGAAAGAGTGTAGCCAGTCAACAAGGGGCAGAGTAACACCTTTTCACCTACATACAGAAAACAGCCTGAGAAGAGGGAATGCTGAGCAGGTATACCAAAGTGAAGAGTAAGCTCAGATTAAAGGACTTTTAGTTAGATTTTAGTATAAAACAACTGTACTGCGTCTGGGCTGGAGCTGTCCTTGAATACAGTTTAATGTAATTGTGAATTTGTCCTGCGCCCAGACATCCTTTGGAATCCACATAGGTGTAGCCCCAGGCAGCAAAGTGTGCATGCAGACTTGCTGGCATATGAGCATCCTCATGGACAAGGAAAATTTTTTGATGCATTGATCAAATTCAGCTTACAGCCCTAGAGTTGGGGGAATATCTGTAGGCTAGAATTGAGCTGAAGATGTTCAACTTTGTCTGCCATGGAGTATTTAAATTCATATTTAAACACAAGAGAAACAAATTTACTCTATTCATGGTATATAAGGAGGCTGGGAAGTTCATGCATCTTCTTAGCTTCTAGCACTGCTGCTGCTTCCCCTCACTGTTCTGTAATCCTAACTTTTGCTTAGCTCTGCTCATGATAATTTCTCTACAGTTTGTACTGTTAGATATGCTGTATGTCTGTTCACACATTTGAATGTGTCTTCCTTTTTCTTCCCATGGTAAGGACCACAGCAAACTGCAAGATGACTCCGGCAATCTTCCTAGCAGGCTTCTGTTGACAGAGTTTAGATCACTGGTTGTCAGCCATCCAAGACAGAACAGTCATCTTCCTGGAAATGCCAGCTATGGGGGAAAGAGAAATTTCAAAATATTCAAAAAGGTTAGTGTGTTTTTTAAGTGCTCACAAGATGGCACTATTTAAAAATACCAAAAAGTGTTGCCTTCAGAATGTAGAAATACGTTACTAAAGATTTTTTATAAATTGATAAGAACTAAAGAAAGAAACAATTCAAATACCATATTATACTCTAAACAGATATTTTGTTAATTGACTGAAGAAGTACCATGTTGACAAAGGCTTACCTCATGCTAGATTAGATAGTTGTACTCTCCATTCCAAGTTGTTACTTGGAATAAGTTAAGTGATAGCTACCATAACTTCTGGCTGTGCTTCCAAAAGCTAGCAATTCCACTTCTCCAAAGACCTATATATACAGTATAGGTTGATTCTGAATCTTCCATTTTAACTAATAAATCTTGGATTTCTAAATAGAACTAAATCTACATCATACAAAAGTAAAGATGATTGCTTGCTTGGGTCCTGAAGACAGTTGCAAAATTATTCTTAGTGTTCAGTGTAAAAGTACCACTTCAGCCTATAATTAAAATAAAATAAAAATTAAAATCATATGGTGTAAGATGACTAGAAAGGCATTTCAGTAAAATACTGTGTATAGAATGTGATCACATAATACTTCTTCCTGGGAGTATGCTCTCATTTTTGGATAATGTTTTAATTTTCTGATAATATTTTCTTTTCCACCATTTTGTAACAGATGCTTATGCAGTCTGATAATAAAATATAAACTGATTTTTGTCGATATTTCAAACTTCACTTGATGCACTATGAAACTTATTTAGCATATTTAACTTACCAGATGTATTTTTGTTTGTTTCTTTTGGTAAAAGGAGGGAGTTAACAGCTTTCTGTAAATTATTTTTTAACTTCAGTCACTTCTAAATATGATCTTTGAATGTTACTCAAAGAAAGACTGCCTGACTTTCTTCTGGAATATCTGAATGGACTTTCTGAATTTGTTAAAATAGATCTTTTACTTGCACTATAGTTGCCTTGTAGTTGTAAGAATTTATTGTCCAACAGGTAGCTTACCCTGGGGCAGGACAACTTCCACACATTATTGGAGGATCAGATTTGATTGCTCACCATGCTAAAAAGAATTCAGAGCTAGAAGACTGGCTAAGGCAGGAAATGGAGGTAAGAAATTATTTTTTAAACATGATCAAATAAAAACTTTACTAATGTAAGTGGTCATACCAACCTGCGATCATTACTGGAATACTTGAGGATTCTATTTTTTAAATAAAACCTCAGCTGGTTAGTTGTCCACACATGCTCATGGGAGCATGTACAGTAGTAAAGTTACTGAATGCTAGAGGTCAGTGGTAACACTCACCTGTTTCTGGTTATTTAAATTCACTTTGCATGCAACACTCATATAATCAGAAATATTTATAGAAAGCAAAATCAGTAACCTAAATGAGAACAGTCTTTTGATGAGTAAAGTAAGCGCTGTGTAAACTTGTGACTTGTAAAAATCTGACAAAGAGCTAGAAAGAATTTATATTTCACTAAGTGTTGAAATAGTTGTACAGAACAGTTGTTATTCTACTCTTGAATAGAGCAGAAAATGCATGAGTAAAACTCTGTTGGAGTATACTGAAGAGATGTAGTAAGAATAAATTTAATATTTTTTCTTTTGAGCAGATCTTTAGACATAGAAGTCCTAAGAAAATATTTATCATGGCAGTTTTCTAGCACTTTTGTTTTTCAATAGTTTCCTTAAAAACACTTGCTGATGTGTCATATTGTTTCCACACCCTGATTGAGATCCAGTTGCATCAACGCTTCTTATCTCATTTTTTTTAATCCCTGAATATAGATAATGCTAATTAAAATTCCCTTTATACACAAATAATCAGATAAAAAATTATATTTCTATAATAGTGCTTAGAATCCAAAAAAACACCTTTCTGATCAAAATTGACACCTTTCACAAACTATTCCATTTCATTAGTTGGTAGCAGTAGCCAAATTTGGGTAGTGAAATAACTTGTCTAATGTGAATATGCACTAAATAGAATACTTAGAGAAAACTTACTTCTTCAGGAAAAACTGTGTTAATGCAAGAATACTGTTTTTCTAGATGGTTCTTTAGAATTATCCTTAACAATCAAATACTAAATAAACTTTCTCAGGAACAGGACCAACATGCAAGAGAAGAATCACTTGCTGATGATCTCTTTAGGTAAGAGTTTTATGTTTATACTTTAAAAAAAGTGTATCTTTTGCACCACTTTTTTTTTGGACAAATTTTGATTTTGGAAAAGACTACTTTGACTATTCTTTTCAAAATTACATGTATTCCCATGTATAGAATGTAGTCAGAGTGATTCAGCAGTTTCTCTGAAAAAACCTCCCCCTCCCTATTCAGGCTTCATTTAACATGGAAAATGGGAGCAGTTGAGGTGGAGGACATAACATGAAAAGATGTTCTTGACTGTTTGTCAGCATCTCTGTAGGCAGTCACAGACAGGGTTGAAGCTGCTGTTGTTCTGATGTGAGGTTTCCATCATGTATCATCTCCTACTCCTGTCTGCTTTATCTCCCCACTCCTTCCCTGCCCATAGAATCCATATCTGATCCATAGAATCTTCCACAGAATTTGCTGTCCAGAAGACATTTAAGCATTCAAATGAACGTGTTACAATGCTATAACAGTAAAATCAAATAAGTGTTTTGAGAGTTAATATAGGGACCTCATTATGTTTAGCAAAAACTTCATTATTTTCTATGTTTTTTATATGAAGCAACAAGTGACCAGTGTTTGAATTCTCACCTGTCATGAATTTGACTAAAATCAAAAGTTGTGCATTTAGGTAGAAAAATGTATATGGTAAAGAATAAATTTCTTTTCTGAATCACTATCAAACATGATACTACATAGTAATACATGTTAGAGCCATTAGGAAAATCTTACTGCATTAACAACTTGCTCTGTTCATTACCAGTTAATAATGGAGCATTTCTTTTAAAGGGTAGGCATTTCATTTTTGAAATCTGAGTTGTATAGTAACAACAGTGCTGGAAGTCTGAGTTGTGTAGTAACAACAGTGACTTCTAATACCTTTCTAGCTATGTAGTGATGTAATGTGGCTCACAAGTTGTCACATTTTCCTGTCTAAGCAAAAAGTCTTGATGAATGAAAGCAAAATCAGTGGAAGTAACTGTCAGATAATTCAGTTGTGTCTGTAAGTTATTCATGCATGAATACAAAACACATCCAAATTGCAAAGAAATGATGGAATTTTGGGAGATGAAGCACAAATGGAGAAGGCCAAGGAATAGCAGTGTCAAGTAGAGTCAAACTATAAGCATATTGCAGTAAATCAGGTAACTATTTATTATATCCAGAAAGTAGCTTTAAATTTCTAACAGTCAGTCAGAAGCAGTATAAAGGGCAAGGCAAGGCAAGGATCTGCTTTATGTAGGAATAGGAAGCAGCAGAAAGGTTTTGTCTGAATGAGTTGTGGCCAAATACACATCAGTGTAAACATACAGGACCCCTTTTCCCTCCCTCCTCTTTTGTTTTTTTGGTGTTCTTTTCCAGTAAAGAGCATAGTGTTGGGACATTAAAGGCTTGTAGAAGCTTGTTGATGCATCAGATTTAAAGGTTGTAAGTAGTTAGGAAATCTGAAAATTTCATTACAGGTTATCTTAAGTTCGTACACAGGTTGTACCTTATGCATCTTTCAGTCAAATAGTAGTAACTGTAGTTAATTATAGGAGTGTAGTCAGGGAAGGGACTGAACACTGGCCATTCCCTTGTTATGAATATATAATAAAGCTGTTTGCATCATATTGTATATCTATATAAACTTTGAATGTCATTGTTTTACTTATTTGTGACAAATTTTATTTTTTTGTTGCAGATATGATCCTAATGTGAAAAGAAGAAGATAAATTGTGACCTGGATTTACAGTGTTTCTCTGGCAAAACCTGCTTTCTGTTCCTTATGTTTCCTGGTTACAGTGTGTGTGATGTTCCTATATATGACCATTTGAATATCTCTTATTGTCAGACATGATTTCTAAGTCTTGCTTTTATTAAAGAAAAAGAAAAATTTCTTTCACTGCTTGATACTTGCAGATTGTACTATTGTCAAGACCTTCCCATTATTCACTTCAGAGTAATGCTCAGTAAAATACTGTAGACACTTAGGATTTCATTTTAGACTATTTCTAATGTTTGGTTATCAGTGGTATTTTGGGAAAAAAAAAAGGAAGTTAGCATCAGGCTATTTTTTCTTTTTTCAGAAAAGGCTTTGTTAATTAGCCTTTTTGTTTTACCCTTGTTTCCAAGAGTATTATCTTAAGAATTGAAAATCTGTTGAGGCTGAGATGCAACTAGTATTTGATCATGACGTGATACAGTTGATATGATATGATCTTGATATGATTCGTAATGAATCACTTCTCTGTGGTCATTATATAGAGCATATACTATTGTTACTGGTAGAGAATGAACTGAAAAAACCAGCTTCTTTTTCTCTTGCTTAAACTTTTTTTTATTTACACCTTTAAATCACTGTGGTTGAATGTTCATTTGTTAATTCCAAGCTAGACAAAGTCTTAAAGAGCTGTTGCATTCCAGTTTGGAATTTTAAATTATATGACCCTTTTCTTTTACTCATGCCTTTACTTTTTGCAATCACTGTAAAAATATGGCATTCAAAATAGTTCAATTAACAGGGAAAGCTATGAAACAATTACTTGTTTGTGGATTAATACAGCTCATCTTAATGATCTGAGAACTTGGAATTCATGACATTTCCTTGGAAGTACGGTGGGAAAAATTTTCCATACTTCCTGCTCAGCTGTATGAAGCCATACATAAAGATGGACAGTAGCTCTATTGCATCCTATTTCAAGAGGGAGGATCTCCTTCCTCATGAAGGAAGTAATCTGATCGGTGTAATTGAATTGACACAAACAAAATTACTCCCTCTGCCAAGAGCTCTGAGCATACAAGCAAGATGAGCTGCACCATTTGAAGCCCCTCCGTTGTGTATCAGATCTAAAGAACAGTATTGCGAGATCTGTGTATGTCAGTATAGCAGATATGCTGAAGTCGTCACGGTTACAACATGCAGAAAATATTTGGCCTTACAAAGCCAGTGTTTTCTTAGATCTGTCTTGGCATCTTCTTGCTAGTCAGCAACGTCCAGAGTGATACACAAAGTGGAGCCCAATACTTTTGAGCTCCACAAAAGCTGTGAGAGTGTATGCATCAGGGCACATCAAATCTTATCCACCAAATACCTTTAAAAAGACTGTTCTTAAGCAGTTGAAATTCTTTTTGGAGGAGTTGTACTGACTGTTCCACCTTCAGTTGAGTTTTTCTACTATCACTGAGAATTTTCATGTTTTCTGGCTGAAGACATACTGTCACGCTGAGACACGAAATGAGCACGCACCACATGCTCAGTCACCCAAGGTAAAAAAGAGAACTTTATTTACAGTTTTCCAGAATTTGTAGACTCTCTAAAGTGAGAGTGGATTGGAGGATGACATCCCTCCTCTGAATCACACTGGCCAGGTGAACAGTCTGTCAATTTTCTCCTCCTCCAAGAAGGAATGCAAAAACACACAGTGTTTTGGTAAAAAGTGTGGGAACTCTTGACTCCAAGAATGTAAACATCAGAAGGCTTCGAAAACCAGGGCGACAACATACTGATCCAACAGAGCTCTTGTAGACTGCTGAGGTTTTTGGTTGTTGCTACTGAATTCAAGCAAAGAGGAAGCAAATAGGTTGGATAGCAGAGTATCAATGGACAAGATCCTTCAAGATTCTTCAGAAAGGTTGTATTTACAGTTGTAAAAAACAGCTGGAGAATTTCTGAAGTGAAAGGACAAAACACACAATGTATAGGGGTCTTCTACATGAAAGTAAAGGCTAAGTGCTTTGCTGCTCAGACTGCAACCTGCTAGGGGCTCAAGCAACCCTGGCGGTATAGCTGAGAGCACTCTTATGTTCATGTTCTATGATTTAGGGCTCCTCAAACCCAGTTTCCCAGGCAGCTGAATTTGCCAGCCTTGATAATTTTTGTTTTTTTAAATTTAGTATGTAAGAGTTGTGTGTCCCTTTCAGCTCAGAATATTCTAGGATTCCAACTTGAGGGTGCCTAGTAGGTGATACAGTTTGGTTTGTAATCCAGTTTCAGTTGCTGCTGTCCAGTTGATGAAAAGCCTGCACGTTAGTGCACCTGTACTTCTGCTATTTCAGTATGAAGTTAGGCTTGCATTAAAAAGCTTAGACATACAAACCACTTAACCGTGGCTTGAATTGTAACACCAAATTCATGTAACAAGCCCTGTTCATTATTTTGAAGTCTTCCTTCCATTTTAACTTATTTTTGGCATAATTTTCACCTCAAAGACATTAGAGGTAATATACTTGTTGGCTTACTAGTTTGGCCTTCTGTTACTGAAGTTTCTGAGGTAGATGATAAAGGACATGATTACATGATTCAATAAATTTGAATAGCCAATAAATTACATCAGTATCTGCCGTATCCCTGGAGCTAGTGCATTAACTTCACCTGGTATTTTCTTTATGGTATAGAACATACTGTTGTAGGTTGACCCCATTAGGCAGCTAAGCCCCATGCAGCCACTCACACATTCTCCCCCAGCAGAATGGGAGATTTATATAATCAGAAAAGATGGAAAGCTCATGGGTTGGGGTATTTTTATAGGTAAAGCAAAAGCTGTGAGCACAAGCAAGGGCATTCAGCTTTGCATTCTGCAGTTCAGAAATTTTGCTATGTGCTCTATTTTCACTGTGCAGCTTGTGCTCTCTGGTTTCAACCATTCAATTTCTGGGAGAGCTTGTGAGGTGCTGATTTTCTTTAGAAGGCTAAAAACAGTAAATCAGAGAAGATATCTAAGGTTTCTTTCATCTGCCACACTCATGGTCTGCAAGTATACCCACCTTTTTGAAAAAATTATGCTCTTCGCCTTAAAAATACATCTAAGCAGAAACTTCAAATCTTTTTTTTTGCCTTTTGTGTGTGTAATGCAGTTTGAGGGTTTGTTTGGGATGCTCTTTTTGTAACACTTACTACCTTTGTTCACACTGCTTACAGGAAGGAGATGCACACAATATATAAACTAAATATGCTTTTTATTAGCAAGGTTCTTTACATACAGTCTTGCATTCAGCAGCTTAGCTGATGAAAATGGTTTAAAGCATATTCAATTACTCCATGTACTACTAAAACTGTAGATAGGTGCTGTATCCCTGAATGAAAATATGTTTAATTTTCAGTTTAACTCACACCAAGTTCAGCTGACTTACCATTTTCTACATCAGCCAGTGGAAGCCACAGGGTTTATTTTTTGAGAAGACTACCAAGATATTCTCACTGTTGAAGTGTGATTGCTATTTCTATCCATTCACACCTATGAGTCTGTCCTTTTTTATCCTACCCTTACTCCCCCATCTTCTCCCAGAATGGTGGCGCTTGTGTGTCAGGGCTGGCCTCTCCTTTGTCATTGCTATATGCAGAAAGTGTGTTTGCAGTCAGCTTGAGTTTCTCCATCCAGCCACCTCCCTATCAACTTCCTCTGAAATGTCAAGTCCCATTCCTTGCCTTCATTCCTGATGTGTGATATGCTCTATTCCACATTAATTCCTAACTGAGACAGTACTGAAGCTTCTACTGTAGACCTACTTCTAACCCACTCGCCCATCTTGCTCCAGTGCATGTTATACAAATGATTTCTCAGTCTGTATTTTTGCTGTCTTTCCCTCTCCCATTAAACTGGAGGGAGTCCTGCACCCTCTTGTCTTGCTCTTTTCCATTTCTTGAATCAATCCTCAGTCACATTTGGACACAATTGGTTTGAGTCACAAATTCAAAAACTGATGTTTGCTTGATTTTCAAATTCTAATTGCATTCAGGTTGTTCTGGTATCTCCTTAGAATTCAATCCCAATGTGCCAAAAAATGAACCCTCTTTCTTACCATTATTCCTCCCTTTTCCTCTTGCAGTCTTTGATCGCCGTCACCACATTCCAGTGAGATAGTTACAAAAATGCTACACGATATCAGATATCCCTGACTAGCGCAACTCTCTCTACCGCTTGCTTTAGTGCTCTGCCCCTACTGGTCTGCTGCAGATTTTACTACTGGAATCTGTCTGTCATTGGTTTCAGCACCAGATCCATGCAAAACAACACTTTCTCCCTCATTCTAAACACTGCAGCTCTCTGAATGCCTTTTCCTCCACGGTTCAATCTTTCATTTGACTTTGAGTTCCCTACTTCTCAAAATCAAAATAACTGATTTCTAGGTGACACTATTTTAATTTATTTGCCTTCAATCTATAATTAGTTTTCACACGTTAATATAAAACAAGCCTAGCATGCAAACCTCAGGAATATTTATCACCTAATCAAAAGAGTGGCTTTGCTCACAAGTTGCTTAAAGAAAATGTTCAGTACATGTTTACATTGCTCATCGTAAAAAAAAAACAGTATGATGCAAGCGTACTCCAGTGAAGGATGAAAACAGGCACCGCCACACACAAAGAAATGATATTTACACAGTATCTCCAAGACCAGGTGCACTGTGGGTGAACAAACATATAGGTAGATGAATATAGTCCTTTATGTAATTTCAAACTGGAATTACAGCACACAACCACCATACAAGGTCTAACAGAGAAATGGGCAGGGTCAGAGTATTGACTTAGTAAATTGGGCCAGGGAGATGTAAGGTAGCAGGATCAGTTCTTGAACAATAGCTCACTGTTCACATAGCAGCTGGTCCTAGCATCCAAACTGATAAAAAATATCTGTGTATTTAGTTAAAAAACAACCAAAAATGCCAGGATTCTGTAGTATTTTGTGAATACATAGCAAACCTAGTTGTTAAAGTTTTTTATGCTGGTATGTAAGTCTACACAGAGGGTGTCTAGGGACATAAAGCTGAATTTTTGTTCATTGAAGCATCCACTGTAGGCTGGTACTCACACATTGCCAGTGATCTCAGAATAATAGAGGTGAAGGAGGAAGGTGCAAATTGGAGTTAGTCTCCAGAACAAGTTGTTTCCTGGTTTTGATGACTACTGATTACACCTGGTTTTGAGTTGGTTTATGAAAGTACAAAATGATCAGTTAGAAAATTATCTAACATGCAGACAGGTATAATATGAACTCAGGTTCAAACTGCACTTAAGCTGAAATGTTCTAGTGTCTACAAAGACAAAACCATCTTTAAAACAGCACTTAGATTCACTGTAGCTGCTAAATAACACTAGAAATGCTTTTTTCCCTGCCCATAATCCTTGTTCTTTGCACCAAATTCATTGACCACACAATTCTCCATGTAATTCAAGCTTCAAAAATAAATTAAACTGAAATTCCCAGTGTACCATATTCCCAAAAATACACTGTTTCAGAAAAAGAGCTGTTTATAATTCCTCATTTCATGTTTGTACCCGTAATGTCACCAATTTCTTTTCCTGTCAAAGATGCTTCAATTTCCATCCTTTCTGCTAAGTAAAATCAACTGTTACACTTATTTCAAACAAAACTTTTCTTTCAGGTTGGGCAAGGGGAAATGGGGGAAATACTTGTACAAAAAGCTCTCACATCCATTGAATGCTCCTGTCTTGCTCCCACCCTAAAATAAGAATCCAAAAATTAATGACAAAACATTGTTATTGTAAGGTTCTAATGCATTTTCTAAATTAAGATGTAACAGTATAAGCCTTTTGGCATTTTTGTATCCCTAACTTACTCAAAATTAAACCATTACTATATAGATGATAATAAAATCAGCTGCCTTTAAGGCATGTGTGCTACCTCTTCCTGTTTAGAAATGTCTGGGAGCATTGTACAGCCCACATCCTGCTATTACATGAAGATATCTGCTTGCTTTTCAGAAGTCGAAAATACTGTAGCAGAGTTACAAAGCCTTATCTCTTGGCACTCCACGTTGCTGATCCAGTCTTACAGCTCAGTCAGCAAAGACAATTTCTCACATATGTTGCATTCTTTGTACTTGAGCTAATGGCCAGTTACAAACACCCAGCAGGGTGTTGGATGAACAGCTGCTGTGCAGAGCTCTTGTCACAGACCCAGATCTGGACCCAGGAGGAGCGGAAACCCCTGGCCTACTGATGCTGCACAGAGGCACTTCAGCACTTCATACTGCACACGTTCTCCACAGCTTTCCTCCCATCACCCCTCACTGGTCATCACTTGTCAGCAGCAAAGACTCACTACAAGTTTGCAAATTTTACTCCCTTTCATTCTCTTTTAAGAGCATTTGGCCTAAAAATGGCCTTTTCTTCAACAGGGTATGCAAGTTGGGCCTGTCTCAAAGTTGAGGTTTTAGTTTGATTTCCTCCAGCTTTGAATAAATAACTCTGGATTTCTGGCTCTAGCCTTCTTTTCAGTTTTTGAGCTGTGAGAGAAAGAAGCTACAGCCACCTCCTCCTACAAAATGAGTATTTTTCATTATGCAAACATCACTCTATGAAATTATTAAGAAGAAGTTGCCTACGTCCTGCAGGCCAGAAGTAAAATACAAGAATACCCCACCAATTCCCTAAATGAGGACTAGGGACTTTGAGCTGTGGGGTATACTCTGATGTCCCTTTCTCAATGTATAACCACTGTTTCTGGGAGCCATGCTCTTTTCATGCAGTCACTGGCAAGCCTGGGCCTCTAGTCCAAAACAAAGCACTTTCCTAAGAGAGAAGAGACTGGTGTTGTTGTCACCACACACTCTGGATTACTTGCAGGAAGGATTCCTGTGTTTACTCACTTGGGTGAAACTTAGGCTTACTCCTTTGTGGGAGAAAGTTTTAAGCACAATTCAATTAGAAGAAGCACTGGAGATAGGCAGATTGTTAGGAAAATCTAGTAGGAGAAATCTTACTCCAGCATCTGGATACTACTTGAAATATTCTTAGCAATAATTTAACTAGGAGACACATTCACAGCATTAAGAACCAAATTCAAATGTAAAAGCTGTTTTTCCACTAGCCTATTAGAAAATACACAGTATAGGTTAACACAGCTCTACAAATATTGTAAATCCAGAATTAATTTACTTCAGCTAAAAATTATGTTCTTCCTGTCTGCATTTTCATGATAAATCTTAAGTATTTTAAAATCCACAATATTTAAAAGTTTATCCTTTGCAATGAAAGAAGAGCTGAAAGAAACAGACCCCCTTCTGCAAATTATTATATTACACAGGAAATTTAAGTGCTTGGGTTTTTCTTTAATCTGAGAAACAAGATTAAAAAGACAACTATTCAGTGTCAACATCTAATTCACAATAAATGCAGTGCTGTAGGTAAAACTATCTTAAGGCAAAGCCCAAACCTTTCTATCACCTAGTTCCTCAAAGTATCAAACAGGAGAGAAACAGAAATTTCTCTCAAGATCAGAAAGGTGAAAATGAAAAAGTCTAGCTACAACTTTAAATCTAGCAATTCCTAGAAGACACAAGATGATCTTTTAGCAAAGCTTTGGTTGAAAAAAGTATTTCTATACTGGCTTAATAAACATGACCACTGAGATTTCTCTGCCCAGCTAGGGGGTCCCACATGCAATATTTTATCTCAAAAATACTGGCAGGATTGATGAAAAAGCAGTTAAACCTCAAGGTGCTGTAAGATTGCAGTGAAAGATATTTGTGTAATAATAGGTCAAAGATCTCTACTACAAAATTGTCACTACAATGCACAGAGCTTGTGAGTAGCTGCAGCAGCTGAGGCTAGAAAAGGGGCTGAAGGTTTTTTCCCCTTTTTGCAAAATAACTGCTAGGTAAGCTTTTTTTTTTTGGTGACATTTCAAATGTCTCCTGTGACAAATGAAAAAGCAGTAACATGCCATATGTTGTATTGGGACATTTATATTGATACAGAAGTGCAGGAATTTGATCGCACTGCAGATGTATTCCCAATAACTTGACTGCAATAAAGTTCTATAATTAAGTATTTAGCACTTATAATAGTAAAAAGTATTAGGTATCACAGGTTTAAAATTGGTTTCTTATATACACAGTTTCTGCTAGAGAAAGCAAGTTGTAGAGTCTCAATTAAATATGAAGAAGCCTAGATTTTAGGGGAATTAAAATCAGCTCAATATCAGTATAAAAAAGTACCCTAACTAGTACTAACAATGCATGGCTAAAGCCAACCATGTGGGCAATGCAGAAATTGATAGAAATGGTCCTTTTTTTGTATTTATGCTCTTCAGTGGCTCGAGACTGAATTTTTTTATTAGTAATTGCATAATTTCATAAATTATTTTGGACTTCCACCGAAAATAGTAATTTTAATCCCTGCATCCTTTACCTTTTCAACTTCTATGTCTAAAGTCTGAGTAACTTACTCAGATGCATAAAGACCTGCAGTAGCCATGGAAACCTGTAATTCAGTAGGCACAGAAAACAGGCATTTAGTGAACATAAGCTATCTACCACTTACGAAAGTTAAGATAGCTGGGAAACCAGCAACCACTAGCAGTTTCACAAAGCCTAACTTCCTTTTTAAAATCTGTTGAAGTTCTAATATGGAGATTTATAATCATGCAAACAAGAATACTTGAAACTAACACAGCATTCCTTAACACAAAAAAACCCCAAACAGAAAATTAACGTCTTTTCCATCACATTTAACCTGAATTAAAACATTTTGTAAAAAAACAGTTACATCATTTTTGTCTATTGAGAGTTCTAGGAGTTCACTTTCCTAACTTAACCTACGAGTGTGTTTAGGTAAACTAACTATTGTAAAACCCAGCAAATGAAATCTAGGTCTTACATTATGGAGCAGAAAGATGAAACTTGGACTCAGAGGTAGGTACAAGTTAAGTGTTTGTCTTTCATTAGAAGCTTCAAGATTTAAAGGAACTATTGCATGTTAGTTTTGCAATTTTGGTTTATTTTTTAGCTGGCTGTAAGAGAAGTCTTTCTTAAGTTTCAAAAACTGCAAGCTAAAATATTTTACTATCGTGCTGTTCTAGAAAAATAAAAAAAGAGAACCAATTTTTTGTCAAATGGGAGATGAGAATGTCTATCACCGACCCCACCTTCATCAGCCAAGTGATCCCATTCAGTCTTCCTGAGCTTGGAAGCAAAAACCTCTTATTTTCTCATGTACCTCATTTTTCAGTGGTACACTAGATATTCATGATATTGACACTGTAATAAGAGCACTTACATCAGTACTTTATTGTTTATATTAATGCGTATTGTCAGAAATGTACATATCACTGTAGGGGAACATCTCATGTTAGTCTTTGTGCACTCACCCAACTCTAAGGATAGCGTGAAGAAACATTAATGGATTGTGTCAAACCATTAAAGGTTAAATGGAAATGCTTATTCTTTTATTCCAATTACCAGGATAATTTTAAACTGTTGAGGAATACTTCTTGCTTACAGAAGTCCTTCTTATAGTAGAAATCATTTTACTAAGTGCTCATTCCAAGTATTACTGTGGCAAATAAATAAAATCTTTGTTCAAAGCAGAAGGCTGCAAATTTGCTTTGGGACAAAGAACCTCTTTGTACTAAACAAGCTTTCTGCTTTTAGAAGTTATTTCAATTTCATGGTAAAGAGTATTTTTGTCATATTTGACACTAAAATGTAAAGCCACTCTGGTAGGCATTGCCTTTCACGGATGAAGTCTGCTCTTGTGGTTAAGCAAGAGATGACAGACAGCAGGCCAAGATAAGTTAGTCTCATTTTCTGTTTATCTGGAAGCAATTCCAGTTGAGATCAGTTGAAATAGCAGATCAATTTTTTGTATTTTTAAAGAGTGAAGTATCGTAATATCACCATCCTTTACCAAGCAATACAAGCACAGGTTACTTGTACATAACAAAAATGTGACTGCTATCAACTTTTGCTGCCAGTGAATTTTCTGTTAAGACTACATCTGTAATCCCGGATGTTAGAGTTTCGTTTATGGTACTCCATCACCTCCTCCATCCCCACTTTCAATCAATTCATGTTTCTTCTTTTGTCTTATTGCCAAGCATCGTGCAATGCCCAGTGCGCCTCCTTTTAAAAACCGTACAAAGTTGTCTCCCACCAGAGGCCCTAAAGCAAAGAGGTTGGCTTCTTTAGTGCATTCATAAGTGTATGGATCAATCTCTATAGGATTCCCCTTGCATGTGATGGGCTGATTAGAGTGATGACCTATGCTATGGCCTTGGTCCTTTAAAAAGAAAAGATTTGGGTGAGAACCTATCAGAACTAAGGCTACAGAAAACTTCACAATTTTCTTCAGTCCGGAGGCACTCTGAAGAACACACTTCATTTCAGGCTTGAAGGAAAGTACATTGTGTTCAGGGAAACTAGTATAAGCAGAATGTTGATTAGAGTCTACAGTATGAGACTGAGTACACATCATATGATAGACCTTATGGTATTCAGGGTAAAGCTTTTTAGGTAACTGTTTGAAAATTAGGCTTGTATCGGTAACTCTTCTACGAAACACATGGACTACTGGGATGTTATTGTTATAGGCACAGAGTACTGCATCAGCTGCTGTTAGTCCAGCACCCACAATCAACACAGGATCTGGCTTCCCACTCAACTTTCCTTTGCTGATTGCGGCTCCAAAGTCAGACATGGAATGGAGGACAAAAGGAAAGTCTTCTCCTTCAACTTGCAGTCGGCCAGGAGAATCAAAGGTTCCAGTTGCAAGAGCCACATTCTCAGCAAAGAGGCAGAAGGGCACATGAGAACCATCTGTTGCTCTCTGATAACCTCTGATTTCCCAGTTTCTCTTGGTAAGTGATTTCTGTCCATCTTCCATTTCCAAATGCTGTGTTGAAATATCTTGATTTTGATGAGTTCTACCTTCATCATCCTTTACTCGGTAAAGCCTGGACACTGATGTTATGTAAACATTGTCTCTGAAATTCTTTTGGAGGCCCATGACTTTAACATAGTGTTTATAATAACAAGCTATTTCCTCTGGCATTACTCGATCACCCTTTATATTTCTGAAAGAAAATTGAATGGTTCCAGTTAATAAACAGACCTTACTGGTAATTTGAATATCAGATATGACATATCACATGACAAGTCAAATTTATGAGGACTGAATCTTCTCAGTGTAAATGACACTGAGTTCAGCATCTGTAAAGGCATTTGATTTATTTGTTCTCTTGTTTCCTGATACGCAAGACCAGCTAACTTTTTTAATATACTTTTAAGTCTTTATACAATGTAAATTGCTATGGTGATTAACAAATTAGGTGTAACAAAGCTCTGGAGTATCACAGCAGCTCAATATGGAAGTGTTTTACAAAGTTTAACATCACAACTATCAACAATACAGTTTTGGCTAAACTTGTACCTGGTGAGAATACACTTACGATCTAATTAATTAAATGCAACAGTTTAATGTCAAGTGCTAATTTTGAAACTCTAGGTTCAATATGCTACTGGAACCAAGTATTCATTATACTTTACAAAAGAACTCTCCCTTGGGTATGGTCAAGTTCACTAAGTATCAAATGAAGTAGTTCCATGTCACATGAATGAGGAAAGCAAACAAGACACAGAGTGTTAATGCAACTATGCAAACAGGTGTTGGGGGTTAGGTTTGTTTCTTGTTTTGGTTTGTTGTTTTTTTTTTTTTTTAACCTATGGAATTTTTTCCTGGGAGTTGCTGGGCAACTAACTACTGGGTACTTATGGGTACTCTCAGATGGGACAAAAGGATGGAGCATAGCACCTGGCTATTCTTTTTCTTTTGTCTCCGGGAGTTTCTCTCAGAGGGGGAAGGTAACTCGAGGTTTTGGGGGGAGGAAAAAGACGGGGCTGGCGGCAGCTTCGCTCTCTTGCTCTCAGCATCGGAGAGAGGATGGTCAGGCTGCTGCTTGCTGTGGGAGGAGTTTCACTGGCACCACTGGGTCCGATCCTGAGGAAAGCTATCATCATTCTGCTCGATCCTGAGGAAAGCTATCATTATTCTGCTCGTGTGCCCAGGAAAAATCCTGAGCTCTCCTCCTGCTGCCCTGCTGGAGCTGGCCCGGCCCTGTCCCACCACTGCTGCTTTCTCGGCGCTGCTTTGAGGCTTTTTCTGCTACGCTGTGGCCCTGCACTGCCCCGTCCTGCCGGGACATCCCTGCCCTTCCAGTGACCACCACAGAGCTCCAGATATATCCAATCCACCAGCCCGGGATCTTCCACCGTTCCAGCCTGGTGCTTTTCAGAGTCCCAAGAGATTAAAATGCCCCGGGTTTTGTGAAACAAAGCCGCCCTCAAGGTCCCTGGTTCTGTTCACTATTAATGCTGTAATTGTTGTTGTTTGTTTGCCTTGTTATACCTATTAGTAAAGAACTGTTATTCCTATCCCCATATCTCTGCCTGAGAGCTGTTTTAATTTTCTGAATTATAATAATTTGAGGGGAGGGGATTTAAATTATCCATTCCAAGAGAGGCCCTGCCCCTCTTTAGCAGATACCTGTCTTTTCAAAACCAACACAACAGGATTGTGAGGTTCAAGTGTCCAATAAAAAACATTTTTACACTGCAAACCTATTACATCTGTGCTTTTTTCACGATTACTGTAGTCTCATTTATAAAAAAAATAACTGACAGTGTAATTATTTGGAACAGTTGCATGAATTTTGCTGCTTCTTTAGAAGTAAGCTCTAGGAAGAAGGCAAAACAAACTAGTGAACATCAAGATTGCCACTAAATTGCACTTAAAATCATATTTACAAGAAATCAGGCTACTCATTTTCTTAGAATAACAAGATAATAGCACATGAGCTTTTAAATGCTCAGGTTACTACTCCGAAAATCCTCATGAGATACTTATTGGAAGAGAATAATGTAACACAGAATAATGTGACACCTCTTCCAAGGAAACTTAGGAAACTATTCTATATAACTAGAATTTTACATTATCATCAATCCTTTTAAATAAGCTTGTTTAATTGTAGTATAACAGGTCAGCACTTTTGGTTTTAGCATTGTTGAAAACTATAATACATAGCTTCAGACAATAGGCAGTTTATGGGATTTCAGTTAATAAGCAGGCAAGATTACTGTGGAAAAGGATTAAAGAACAAAGCTACAGTTTCCTCACTTCCAGGGTGGTCCTGAAATGAGTAATAGTCTGCCCTTAAAGACATGTTCAAGTAACTCTACTTCTTCTTTTCTCATATATGGTACAAAACCAAGTTCCTTTAATTTTGCTAGAACAAAGTAAAAAACCTAAAATTTTCGAAAAATCTCATTTGTAGTGTTCCTAGGTTCATCTGCTGATACAGATCTTTATGAACTGAAGTAAAACCAGTGAGCTTGCTCAAGAGTAACTTTTCTTCTCAAGATTTTCAAGAAACTTATTGCTACAAATTAGCACTGAAACACTGAATTATTCTCTTAAAATTAAAATTCATAGATTTCAGATGCTGCAGCTTTGCTTGTAAAAGCAAATGCTGAAATTTATAACTTCCTGAATGGCAAGAAAGCTGGTGTGCGCAGCAACTTCAGCTGCATCGGTGTTGAAAGAGGAACTTGCAATACTTGCTTCAGTGGATTTGAAATTCCTTCCTCCATCTTCCCTCACCTCTGATCAGAACTGCTTTAAGTATGTGCCTCTTTCTGAAATGCTGCTGGAATACATCGCTGCCTCTGTTTGCTTTCAGTGCACTCACGAGCAATTATGCTGCCTAACCATTCTCCAGTTTTTTTCCATCAGAGTACACACAGCAGAAGAATTTCCAGAAGAATTGCCATCAGGCAATTCAATAAACTAAACAAGAAGCCCTCCTGTGAACAGTGAAATTTGAATATTTTCCAGTTATCTGGATTTTTATAGCCACTAGGATTCCCAAATAGATTCCGAAGTATCTTTACCTGCGTTTGCTAGCTGCCCACTCCTTAAAGCTGAGGCCAGGCAATTCCATCCAGTCTCCAAAACTGATGGTTAGCATAGAGCCCTCCATGGACTATGGAGAAAACATGAAGATGCATGATCACACACATTTCAAATTCATGTAAAAACCAGTGAAGTTCTTCTTATTGTACTCATTTAGAGCAACAAAATACCAGAACACAACATAAAACCAGGACATTACATGAAGAACTATTTCTGTGTTACACTTAGATAGTAAGCAGCCACATGAGCTAATAAAGAAAGTGAAGAGAGCATGTGAAAGGGAAATTAAAAGCAAGTTATTTAAAATACAAAAGAGGAAGAAAAACATGTGCAAGCAGCATTATATGAAGACACCAAGATTTAAGATTTTGTATGAAAGCACCTGGAAACAATGCAGACAAAAAAAAAGTTATAGAAAATACTCTTCATTATAATTCATTAAATGTAAACTAACAAAAAAACTAGTAATATAAGACAGCACTCATGGTCACAAACACCCAAGTAAAGGGCAATTTCTTCCTTCCTTTTTCATATCCCTCACTTACTTGGGCTTTGGTAATGAGCAGTTGAAACTGCAACTGGCACTACCATCTAAAACAGCCCTAGAGTAAGGCAGTAAGAAAAACCCCAAAACACAGAGTTATCAAGTTACCTTAGGAACGAGATGAAATTTTTACTCACATGCCAAGCCCCACCAGGTGGTCCTTTTCCAAGCACTATGTGGGGAATATAATTATGTTGTTCTAACTTCCAGTGCAGAACAGATGGGTAGTCATAGCCAAAGTCAGCATTAGGGTGAAGCAAAGTATCAAAAAGCACTGCAACTGGGTTTGAGGAGCGTCCTTCCAGGCCTTCTGACAGGTACTCCAGATCCTGAAGGATGACAAATTTTGAAAAATGTTCATGCAACTTTTAATATTCATCATGCTATTCTTATGTACAGAAGTTGAATTGCAAAAGAAAACACAATTAATTCAAGTTTCATTTTAGGTACAGGTACTTAATGTAGAGATTCAATCAAAACATTTTTCAGAAATAACTGCTATGATTCAGTTCTTTGTAACTCTGAATAATACATCTCACTCATTTAAAAAGTGGATGTTAATAACAGTAATTCTGGGGAAGTCAGTATTTGATATTTATTGTAGAGCAAGAAATATGTGGAAAAATAGAGATCACAGCAACTTAGTGACATCTATATTTATAGACAGCAGACTGCTTTTAACAAAGGACTGCAAATATTTCTAGGAGCCCCATTTTAATAAAGCAAAATTGAAATCTAAAAACATTAAGCCTTAAATACCAAGTAGAAAAGGCTCTTTTGACAGCTCTTAGCTAGTTCCAACACTAACCATATTATATCTTAAAATAATGGAGATAATCTAAGCATTATTTTTAAAAAGTAAAACTAGGATTATTTTACACAGCAGTTAATGTTGAGAAAAATTTCTAGAACTTTGTAAAATGTTCACATCTCAGCATCTATTAACCAGTCTTGTTATAAAAATTGCAATAATTGCAAAAATTATGCAATAGCAAATATTTGAAGAGAAAAGAGATTTGAAGAAAGAATTGGACATAAGACCAATTTTTGCTGACAAAGTCAGTAGCAAGCTTAGCTTGCTAATTAGGGAAAATATCAGGGGGTTGGGAGAAGATGAAGAACATGAAACATCTGCAGCCAAAACTTAGGCAACTTACTCTCCTGCAAAAGAAAAAGACCTTGAGACCTAGGGTAAACATTACATGCAAATAGCACAGCACTGAAACAAAAACACCCTCCAAAATCCAAAGCCAAACAAACTGCTACTTACCCCCTACAAACACAAATCCATGTTTGTATTTCAAATAAATTGGTCACGAAGGCAATATAATGATAGCTTTGTCAGTAATCCATCAGGAGTACAGTGAGGTGAGTGGAAAATAGTGTTAACATGGCAAACCAACAGAGAAGTGGAAAGAAAAATACTGGAGAAGATTTAACTGATCAAATCAGACAGAAAGCTGGATGTATATATGGGTAACAGCTACAGCACAAGACCAACTGTCAATACAACACAAACACTGAAGGATGCATACTCTTCCAAACAGAAAAATGGATTGTGTTTAGAAGATATATGTCCCCAATATAACTAAAAATGAAATTTTAGTAAGAATTGTAGTATTTAAGAATATTTTAAATTGAACTACATGTACTTAATGTATGTTAGTAGCATGGGTTCCTTGGTGATAGCGCCCAAACATCCTAGGACACAACAACTGGAATTCCTGCATCAGCCACTGACCAAGTCATGCTTTAGACCCTCCTGGCAAGTAGTAAAATACAAAAGAGCAGACTGTAAAACCAAAAAACACCACAAGCTAAAAGCCTTCGAGAACCACAAACTACAGTACATAGCTCAGGTTTGGATCTAATGGTCATAACTTGATTCTATTTAAATTAACAGAATAACAAAATAACTTATTAATGCACTGATGCTTGCAGTAGGAAAAGAGCAAGACAAGATGGCAACCAAAGCTTACTTGATCAACAATGGAAAGATGTCGAGCTTCTTCTAATTTTGTATGTAGGATGGGGTTTGGGTGTATAGCCTCAGGAGACAAATATGGCCTGTATCCAGACAGCAGGTAAGAAAGGCAAATTCCTGAAGGTCCATTTCCTATTAAAGAAAAATTTACTGCTTTAGTAAAAATGTTTATAATCTAGAGTTTGTTAATCACTAACTATACAGCAACAAAATAATAATGAAGTAGTATAATGCCAGACTGTCTTGATTCAAAGCAGCTTATAAACTTTACAGTAAAATAGAGCTTTTTATAGGACCATCCTCCAAATAAACAGAGCAAAATTTTTTCAGTTAAACAAACGTGTGAGTTTTACACCAGGAAGCAAAATGCATATAAAGAAGTTCCCGAACTTAGCATGTCAAATTCACTATTCTTGTGTGAAAATGGCCTGACAGATAATGTGGTCTGCCTATCAGTCACAGTGACAGCTGAATATTATTGCCATCTTAAAACTTTACATTCCCATTGGCACTGTACAACACAGAGCAGAAAGACAACCTGGATTGTATGCTCTTCAGGTCTGTCCATAAAATAAAAGGAAGAACGAGACAAGCAGAAAGCTTAAGGCTGAAAGTCAGATGAGAAGTTAGAGACACAGCAAAACAGGAATATAAAATCTTGGTGAACACAAACCTCCCGCAGGTAAGTGGTGAAGTACAAGAAACTCATGTAAGACCTCATTCATTGTTCAGGAAGAGTATCAAGTCAAAGACTTTTACCAGCTTTTGTGTATGTGTATTGCTGTGATTTTAATAAACACTTATTTTTAAAATGTTATTAAAGGTATGATACAGATGGGACCAAAACATTACCACAAGATAAACATTTCTATTTATTTGACTAGTATTAAACAAAGTAGGGGACCATATTTATCACATGCAAATACACAAGTAACATTCATTTTGCAAAGTCAGACATCAAAAGTTAAGTAAAACTGAATCAGAAAAGTATGTACTATGACAGAGAATTTAAATATGTGGCTATGAATTGTTATTTCTACAGCTCCTCTTACTCATTAACTGAATGAAAAGCACAGTGTTCTCCTAATGAGCCACTTGCCAGTACTTTCTTTGCACACATGGTATTTAGCACACTCTATGCAAATTCAGAGTTTAAGTTACTAATTTATTCATACTTTAATATAGCAGGCATTGTTGGATGTTTGCTCTTCTAACCATTTCATCTCTTGATGTCAAAAGTTCACAGGTCATTTACCTATTGCCATCACCTTTGCACAAACTATTTTCATCACCTGTTAACAATCCCAATTCTCCAATGCCTGTCTCTTCTCCCTTTCCTGATTCCTCAGTCCTAAATCTCCCATTACTTCACTGAGGCCCTGTTCATTCTCAGTCTCTTCATACATTGGATCTCTTTTTCCTCTTTCACCAGTGGCAGAATATCCCATACTTTATTACAATGCTGAGTACATAGACCGGTCACAGCCATAGGCTACAATAAAATCATCTAAACAATCTAAAGACAGTGAAAAAGTTCTTCCTTACTCTCATATACAGTTCTGCCCTCCCATAAACAGATCAACATGAGATAGCTGAATATGCTTCAGTCCGGGAATTTAAAGTTTAAAGAAGATGCATGCCCCTCCTGTCACCCATTTGCCATGAGACAGATGTGAGAGAGAACTGTAGCAACATAGAGAAACTATCCATAACACAATCAAATGTAATTATGAAAACACTTTAATTATACCAGTAGTTCACAAGCATTTCCACAGCTGAGTAAATTCTTAACTGTTTTTAGAATTATAACTTGAATGCAGTAAAGACTTTATCTTTTTACAATTGTACAGCTAGCTTTTTTTTCCTGCTGGGGTATAAACAAAGCTCGTCCACAGTGGAAAGAGGAAAATGTCTGCCATAGCCAAGATATAGAAGATCATTCCTTCAAGATACTGAAGATCATTCCTACCGGATAAGGCTAAAAGAATTAACTGGGTAATAAATGTTGCCCAAACAAAGACTGGCAAGGGCCAACGGGATTACTGAGGATGGGATGGATGGGCTATGTCTAGGGCTTAAAGGGATCACTTCGCAAGGATCCATCCTCACACCACTGCCAACTTTAACCACCCTCACTTCTCTCTGAATGGAAATTTGTTGAGGTGAAGTCCAGCAGTATGCCCTGCTGGCCAAGAAAACCAACAGCATCCTGGCCTGTATCAGGAATAGTGGGGCCAGCAGGAGCAGGAAGGTCATTCTTCCCCTATATACTCAGCATTGGTGAGGCCAACCTCGAGTGCTGTGTCCAGTTCTGGGCCCCTCAGTTTAGGAAGGACGTTGAGACGCTTGAGCACATCCAGAGGAGGGCAACAAGGTTGCCGAGGGGCTTGGAACACAAACCCTTTAAGGGAACGACTGAGGGAACTGGGGTTGTTTAGCCTGGAGAAAAGGAGACTCAGAGGTCACCTTATCACTCTCTACAGCTTCCTGAAAGGTGGCTGTAGTCAGCTGGGGGTTGGTCTCTTTCTCCAGGCAGCAATTGACAGAATGAGAGAACACAATCTTAAGCTGCGCCAAGGGAAATATAGGTTGGATGTTAGGAAAAACTTTTTTACTGAAAGAGTGATAAAGTACTGAAATGGCCTGCCCAGGGAGGTGGTGGAGTCACCATCCCTGGAGGAGTTTAAAAACAGACTGGATGTGGCTCTCAGTGCCATGGTTTCGTTGAGGTGTTGGGGCACAGGTTGGGCTCGATGATCTTGAGGTCTCTTCCAACCTAGTGATTCTGTGATGTTAAGGTGAATTACTGTCACTGAGCTCTCTAAACTTTCCTAGGACCATCCAGAGAGATAATCCAAACCCAGTTCCTATTCTTTAAGCAGACTGAATCCAAGGGAAAGAAAATCCCTTCAGGATATGCTGTCAAGAACACACAGGATGAAGTTTCAGCTGCAAGGTATGCAATTAGATTTGCTATGATTTTCTCAGAAAATTCTTGGGAAAAAGAAAAAAAATCTTTTTGAATTGATAAATTAATACCCAAGGCTTTTGTTCTTTATTTACACACAGTAAATAAGAATAAGACCTCTGACTGCAATTAGGAGATACTACTATTACACAAACTTTAGTTGTACAATCATTATAATCAAAAATCCCATGGCCTTGTTCATTTAAGAAGTGGTTAGAAGTTTGTTTGAATATCAGCAAAACCTTTTCTTGATCAACAGCAAACTATAGTACAATCACCTTTACATTATGTCTAAATTTAAAGCAAATATTCAACTCAAGTATCATGACCCTGTTATTTGGATGAAAAGTGACAACATTCTACATAGTAATGATCAAACCTGTGCAGAAGATGAAAATGTTTAGCACAGAACTCGCTCTAAACTTAAGAGTTTCAGCATGAAATTGTTCAACCCCGATGGAATGTATCTGTTTCTTCCCAACACAAGTACTGCACAGAAGTTACTAAACCAGTAGAGAATGTCTTTAGATATAGGGGAGCAGAGGGGATAACAACTACTTTCATACTCCTCTACTACATTATCAAATCATTTTAGATTCCTTTGAAGGCTCCTCAGTGATAACAGGCTCTCAGTGGAAAAGATCAGCTCGCAAGGTGTCTCAAATATATCTGTGAAGAAGCATTTGGATGATGGAGAAGTGGTCAAGGCAGCTCTGTTTGGTGTGTCAGCATCTTTCTAGGTGCTCTACACAAAATAAGTATTGAGCACAGGTATTTGCATAACGCATATTGGAAAAACTAAACCGTGGAAACTGAGTCATAAACCATATGACAAAACTATACTAAGGCTGACAAAACGCCAGGACACCATTCTCTTCAACTGATGCAGAACTCATCAAGTGATTCACGTCTGTCACATACACGTAAGTCTGCTACATGAGCACTATTTTAAACTATCATAAAGAGAACTTTGAGAAGAGGCACTATACAAACACCAGTCTTTCAAAGTTGAGGAGACTTACTGTGAACACAATTATGTTGCAATATCAATCTCCAAAATCTCTGCTTGTTTGCAGGTAGGTACTTGCTTTAGTCCCAACAGCTTTGGACTAGATTATTGAAAACCTTCTTTACTTCAAATCTTTTCTTTATGCCTTCATGAAGTCATGGCACTAATCAGCTGGTCACCAGCTGTTGTTGAAAAACCTTGGCCCTCTTAATTAAATTGTGTACCTATGGAGCCTCCTCCCTCTCTTATCCTGTCATTTTACAAGTACAAGCCCTTAAATGATCAATCAAGACTACCATTTATTATTTCAAACTAGCTGAATTGAGTTGGATTCAATTTGGAAAGAATGGGAGAATATTTAGACATTAGTGATGGATGCACAGAGAAAAAGGCAATTAATGAGAGGTTAGCACCTAACCAACATAGAGCACACACTTTACATTATGCTTTTCACTTTCCCACATGACCCCACAGATTTCTACTGGTGTACCACTGACAACCTCCATGCATACAGAAATAGACATATCACATTAATCAAACCCTATGTTATCAACACTAGAATCAATACAGTTCTTCCATTAATACTCCCATATCTGCTGCCAAATAACACAGCTCATTTTTTCAAAGCACAATTTGAATTCAAATATACTCCAACAATTTCCTTAATATAATATAATGCTACTGTTGTTAATTATAACAACTGTATCACCCTAATAAACATCTTCACTGTAAGGGTCCTAAGCATTAGTTATTTAATGATAAATTATTTCATGCAGCAGGTCTATAAAAGCAATGGCAGTGATAGTGAATCTTTAAAAATGTGAAAAAACTCACCTATTATTACTACGGGCAGAGTAAGAAGGGAGTCCCCAGGCAGAACAGTTTCTTCAATTAGAGGCATTCTTTTAATCTTCCTCCCAAGGCTGTCACCAAAGTATTGAACAAAGGAATTCAAAAGCTGTCCTTCAGTTTCAGTGCCGCTGTAAGTTCTAATTAAGAACGACAGATGGGAGAAAACTAAAAGGAAATAGTGAACTGTTGTCAGAACAGTCTCTTCAAAAATGGTTGCTTTTGATGTTTTACATTAAAAGCTATGAAACTGGCAAAATCAAGACCAAAACAGATATGTTTTATCCAATCTACACAATTTTGCTCTTCAGCACAGTTTTTCTAACAGAAGATTTTTTAAAAGTCCACTTTCTCCTAGCAAGTCTACAGAAGGATAACAAAAAGACACAGATGGCTCTGCAGAAGTGCAGATTTCTAATCTCAGTTTATACAAAGCCAAAGTATAACCACAAGCCTTATTTTGATCCCACACACAGTAGAACTCATTCCTCATTATCCTTATCAAATGAGGAGATACACACTGCCTAGCCAATTAACAACATTAAGGCCAGACAAAGCCTGAAGGAGCAGCTAAGGTACAACAGCAGTGTTCATATCCCTTCCTGCTGGCTAAGCAGCGCACAGGACTTCATCTCAACAAATTTCCATTCAGAGAGAAGTGAGGCTGGTTAAAGTTGGCAGCAGTGTGAGGATGGATCCTTGCGAAGTGATCTCGTTAAGCCCTAGACATAACCCATCCTACCACTGTTAAAAGTTTTTACAGAAGGAATTGCCATGTAGTCAGGTCAGCTCCTGCACAGCAGACTGCTTTCACCACTAGCCATTTTCCTAGATTTCTCAGCTCTTTCTCTGAAGAATACACTTAAGTTTCTCTTGTAACTCTTCACTGTCTAGATGTCCTTCTAGTATATAAAAACTTGTACACTTAAGTTTCTCTTGTAACTCTTCACTGTCTAGATGTCCTTCTAGTATATAAAAACTTGTACACTTAAGTTTCTCTTGTAACTCTTCACTGTCTAGATGTCCTTCTAGTATATAAAAACATGTCTTATAATGTTTTCTGTTTAATTATTTAGGAGTCCTTTCTGAAACCTTTCCAGGTCATTGAAGAAGCACACAAACAGTGTGCTAGCACCAGTCTAGCTAGAAAGACAGAGTAAAAAATAGTTTGTTACTGCAGCTATTTTGTCAAGTCTTTTGTAAAGTAAGGACAACCAATTTTTAATTAAAAATACCCCTATCAACAGGAGGATTTTTTTAAAAAAATTTTTCTAAAAGTTTTTCTCTTTACAAACATCATTAATGATCAATAATAAATAAAAGTACTCATCTATTTTCTAAGACTTAGCATATCTTAAAGCTATTCTAGTGTTTCAGCAATTATTTTCTACACAGGATCAAAACTGCAAGATGCTGATCCAATTCCCAGGGCCTTCAAGAAACCATGTACACTATGTACTGCCTCAGCTCCCAAGATTCTGTTTTGAAAGCCTGTCCTCAATGGGGAAGTCTGAAGTAAACTGGAGACAGAGCCATGCAGTAACAACAGCAGTGGCACACTCTGTAACGCATCTCTTTAATGGCATTGTTAAGGAGGGTGCGGAGCTATTCTGAGATTACATTTATTTTAGAAAGTACTTGATATCACTATTTCCTGCAGTACAACAGGAAAAAAAAAGCAAATTACTTGCTTACTGTTTGATTACAGCTGTACATTAGCTCTTGCACCTAACATCCAAACAGCACAAGTTAGACGAAGATGAGGAGTCAGAGAGGGGATATTCTAATTATCATACTGATTTTTTCACCTCTGCTTTTAGGAAGGATCAGGTAGACTATTTTATTTTCCAGCCTTTGCTTGATGTTGACTAAGGCAATACTACCTTATGTTTTGCAAAATACAGCCTTAAGGGGAGCAAGCATGCTTTAATGTGGCTTTATTATACTCGCTGTGCTTGATGGAACACAAAACCAAAAGAAACATTTCAAAACTTCTTTTAAGAGATATATGCACAATGCTGTAGGCTACAAAAGAATCTTTCAACAATAAAAATGTTGCTTCTGTGTTGCCTATTGTATCACAAACTACCAAACTGATTACCAAACAGATGTTCCTGATTTTGCACAGAACATCTGCACACAATGTGCAGTTTCTCGTTCTTTGCACAGGAACACCTGCACACAAAATGCAGTGCATACAAAGGACTGCTGTCAGCAGCATGTTCTTCCTTTGCAAAAACATCATACCAGAGCCCAGCAAGATCTGAAGTTAGGGGACACCATCTTCCTAACCTCTGTACAACACTGAAAGCCACCAAGTACCAGCAGTTTTATCTTGATAAAACTCACAGTAGACAGCTTTGCAGTGGTAGGGACTTGGCGCAATTACCTATGGCTCTAGTCCTGCAAACATCCAAGTGGGCACAAGATGAGTCAGTTCCAACACTAGTGCCTAATTTATCTTATACTGGTCACTCAAACAACCTGCGGGATTACATTGTGTCAATCGCCCAGATCCTTAACATGTACAAACATGTGCATCCATGGTTTTGCTTTTTATTTTTTTTAAAAACTCATTAAGAGAAAAAATGCAACATACAAATAACAGTCTTTTTCCCATTTGAAAAAGCTAAAATAATAATTTGATATCAACTCGTAATTTCCTGCACGTTATTAAAATAAACAGTACCTTTTCCAGGTAGCCGTTTTGAAAGATGCTAGAATACACTACGTGTTTCAGAAAAAAAAAAAAAAAAAAAAAGAAACGGACTGCGGTGGGCGGTTAACAGAAAACTCGTTATATAAAAGGAATCTGAATTTGGTCTCAAGCTGACACTTGGAGAAGAGAATTTACCGCTGCCAGACTGTTGGATTTCCTTCAGGTAAGCGGGCGGAGCGGTGCCCCTCGGGCTGGCATCCCGGGCGCTGCAGCGCTGCGAACCCCGCAGCGATACCGAGCATCAGCGGGCGCGGGCTGCCCCCGGCCTGGCTGCGCCTCGCCGCTGCCTAATGCACGGCGCGCCCGCCCGGGTTCCGCCGCCGCCATCCCTTTCCCGGCGGGGCCGTGCGGGACCGGGCAGCGCCGCGCTCGCCGCTGCAGCCTCGCGGAGGCCTCAGCCCCGCCGGTGCCCCGCGGCCCGGCTCCCGCGCCGCCCCACTGCCCCTCGCCGCCGCCTCACCTGAAGTGACCGGCCAGGGAGCAGCGGCAGCACCACACGGGCATGGGGAGCGCCGGCGGGGCCCAGCGATGAGGCTGCGGGGGCTCCCGCTCCTCCTCCTGCCGCCGCTACAGTGCGGCCCGCGCCGCACGGTCCCTCCTCCTCGCTCACATGCGGCACCGGGTCACACGCGGGAGGAGGAGCCGCCGCCAGCACCGGCAGGGAAGAGGGACGGGCGGGAGGGGAGGGGAGGGGAGGGGAGGGGGCCACTTCCTCTGCTGACGCTGCCGCGGCCCCGCGGCTCCGCTCCCGCAGGAGGATGCGGGCTGCGCCGCCTCCCCCTGGGAGGGCCGGGAGCCCCGGCCTGGCACGGGCGCGGGCTGGGGGGAAGGCGGCGCAGCGGCGCGAGGCAGCTCGGCGGCCCCGTGAGGGGGCTGCCGTTCCTGAGGGGACTCAAAACGCGCTGCGGGGCCGTCTCGGGAGGCTCCCGGTCCGCAGCCTCCTGCTGTGCCCCATCGGGTTTCTCATGAGACGCACATGGAGCAATTGACAGAAAAAAGACAAATTAAAAATTTTTCGACGCACCTTTTGACTAACAGCCACCTATTCGGGAACAATGCTTCGTATATGTTCAGTTAGTTGCTTTGAATTGTGTCTTATCATAAATATTTTGCAGGAGTGCTTATTTGGGGATAAAACATTCCGTCCCTAGTGACACCCATCTCAGTGACTTTGGTTGACAGGACCTCAGGAGGTCATCCAGTCCAACCCCATGCCCAGGCAGGGCCACTGTGAGCCAGCTGCCCAAAATCAAGGCCAAGTGAGCTTTGAGTATCTCCAAGGATGGAAAATTTATGACCTGCCTGAGCAACCTGCTCAGGTGTTTGACCACTCTGACAATGAAAACGTGTTTCCTTATGTTCGCGTGGATTTTCTTGTCGTTCAGTTTATGCCCATTGACTCTCATCCTTTCCCAGGGAACCACTGAGTTCCCTCCCATCTTCTGATGAAGTCTTCTTCCCTTCCCATTGGGTATTTATGGATTAAGGATCCCTCCAACCCTTCTCTTCTACAGGCTGAACAGTCCCAGCTTTCTAAGGCTCTGCTCATAGTAGTCAGTCTGCTATCTGAGACACCCATGTCTTGCACTGCTTTTCTCTCTAAAAGTCTATCAAACAGTAAGAGTGAATGCCAATAAATCTAGGACTATTTATTAAACAATTACAGCCTTCCACACAGAGTTGAACTTGACAATTAGAATTGTCTTCATTGAGAATCTGTTCTATAAATCCACAATACCAAGACCTTACAAAGCTGTGAGTTGCTGTGTCTGAAGCAGCTGTTGGTAGCTGACCGTCCAGTTCACCTCAAGGTTGTTCATTCAACAGACTGCCATGCCTGTAGTCAGAGAATAATTACTATTCAATAGTTCTGGTCTGGTTCCTGTACAAAGGATGACTTTATTAGATATGTACTCTATAAAAGCTTAAGGTAAAAGAACACAGGAGCTGAGTTATACCACTGACTAAATATAGAACATTGATATAAAATCTGTAGTTTGAAAGGCTGAGACATACTCAGTTAAACACACTGTGCTTCAAGTGCAGCACCAGGTCTAATATGTCTTTAGACCAGAATTAACAACATGAAGCTGCATTTAGCTTGCTCTGTCCTCAAAAATGCTGCCTTTAGTCCAGGAAACTATGTGAATGATTTTTTTGTTGACCAGATAACTCATACTATTTGAATATTCATACTGTTTTATTAAAGTTGTATTCTGCTTTTCAATGAGTTGCAGAAAACTTCAGCAGAAATTGAAAAAAAAAATTTTTTTGCCTAATAGTTTGCTTATAGTCAGGAAAGCTTACTCCCAGATACAAAACTCCATGTCTTCAGGAGCTCACATTTCAAGGAAACTAGCTATAACCAAGCAAAAGTTTTGGGGGTTTCATGAGTTACTTGGTGGCATCAGATGATATTGGCTTCAAAAATCAATGTATTAAGGATGTATTTGGTCCTAAGTACCCTCCTTATTTCCTCCCATAAACACATTTGGTTATCTAGAATATAACACAGGACCTCAGCTATACTGATACTATTATTAATTTGTGTTCTTATCTTTATGTATATACACTTGAGAAGGAAAGCAAAAACACCTATGTCCATGTCTAAGATCAGGACATGTCTTTCCCCAGCATGCTTTCACATTTAAAATTAAAAGATTATATTGGATCTTATTTTTGTGATATAAAGAGGTAGTTTGAAAAAGTACTAATGGGACTTCCCTGGAAATTATGTTCTGCATAGATGTCCTGGTTTTCAATGAACCATATGTTTCTTCCAGAAGTAAATTTTCTGTTCCCTTTTAATTCTACATGTTAACCTGGATTTTTCAAATGTCTTAGTTTTGTGGGTGGGATTTATTTCAATTCCGTGTCTCAGAATAAAATGTATTTCCTTTAGATGTACCTTTGTATTAGTTTTGTTTTAACTAAGGTTGGAACAAATGAGAAGAGACTAAAACACATCAAACCACAGCAAACATTTCCTCACACTTTAAGGGATCTATTTTTCCTGTTGAGTTCATTTTTGTAAAGAGATTCAGGCGGTTATTGGCTGTTAGCTTTATTCCAAATATTTTTATTTTAAATCATGCTAATTAGCTAATTTAAATCTCCTTTCTTTTGCTAACACTCAATATACTAATTTATGTAATAAAATGGCACATTTGTTCAAGAATAATTTTTTTTCAAAATAAATTTAATTTGAATTTTTTTTCCCCCCAAGTATTCAGGAAGTCATTATCTCAACCAATGATGCTGGAAAATGCACTGAACAGCTTTTTGTTGAGTGCAAGGTATTTTTAACAAAATTTGTAGTTTCTCCTAATCAACTGACTGGTAACTAAATATGTTTAGTACTTGATGCTGCAGAATTCTTAAAAATCCTGCCTGAGGTGGGAGCATCAGAAGAAGAGACTGTTGCCTTAAATCACGATACACAGCATGGAAATAAAGGACTTCATCCTCTTCTGTAGAAGTGACATGGTCCGTGAGTAGCTGATGAATGACTCCAGCTGTGTGCTGAACACATTGAAACACAGCATGGGAAACAAGTAAAGCAACCGCAACATTCTGATAAGATTCCCAGGCCCCCACCCACTGCAATATGAGATTAAAGTACAAACTAAGTAGAAAATAGACCTGCAAGGCTTCAAATGTCACTACAGGATTATTATCGACTCTGAATAAATAATGCAGTATCTCAGTTCTGGAGCTTACCCAGGACAGATGACTCATCAAGAGCAAACTTGCTCCCTGTGACATCAAATGACTCCAAAAGATGTGTGAACTGCAAGGCCCAGCAAGTGACAGTGTAGTGAAACATTTTCTGAGATGAGCAAATAGAAAGTTTGCCACAAGCCTGTGGCACTCAGCCTGAAGCACGAGGTGCTGAAAAAAGGCCAGGAGAGATTAGGAAGGTTTATTTGCTCTCAATATTGTTAAGCAAGATGGTAACTAGGCAACCTATCTGCAAAACAACTTTCTGCCTGGCCCAGTCAAAAAAAAAAAAATTGTAAAAATGGGGGAATCTCAGTGAAGAAGTTCTTTTTAGTTGTAACAGATACAGAAAGTCAAGATGCTTGTCAAGAGGGACCAAGAAAAGATGCTCATAAAACAATCTTAATGGAGCACATCTGTAAGGTTCCTGGGATAATTTCATCATCTGTGAATAAAATTATTTTCAGTGTTCCTTTTCAGATGTTACTAAGTGCTAATGAAATAATGCTTGCTTGAGAATAAAGATTCAACAACTTCTGTTTCAAAGAATTATCTTACTAGTATAAGAAGTTTTAACAGGACGGTTTTATGGGTCTTTTGCACCTCAGGGTGCAATTTGCCTGAACATCCCAAAAGGTGTCTATGTAGTATTCTGTGATTCTGCCATTGGTTTAAGTCGGTCTTGAAGCTAAAACACCACGTAACCACTTGCTCACTGCCCCCAGTGGAATGAGGCAGAGAATCAGCAAAAAGGTAAAACTCACAGGTTGAGATAGGTACACTTTCATAGGACAGAAAAGGAAAGGAAACTAATAATAATAACTATAAAAGAATATACAAAAGTTCACCGTCTGCTCTCCAATGCCAAGCCAGTTCCCAGGAAGTGGCCTAATCTTTTGTTCTGTAAATAATCCCATCTAAGATCACTGATGATATTGATGCTAGCAACAAATGATTCTATTTTATATCACATGTAACTATCAAGAAGCACATTCATTTCTAGGGAAGCAATTTGCAATCTTTAATTAGTAAAGACTTCCTATTACCTCAGAGTTTTTACATTTATAAAAAGTATTTTTTTAGAAGAATAGAATTTTCCCCTCCCAATTTCTGCCAGATATTTCTTTGAGCTTGTTATTTTGCCAAAGTACAGCTCCTAGAGATAAATTATTATATAGGCTACATCTAATCCTCTATCCCCCAAAAACCTGCAAAATGTGTCTCAGTCATCTTTCTGATGCAAAAGTCTCATCAAAAGTAACTGCTTAACTATAAATTAATTGCAAATCCATATTTTTGTAAGTTTGATTTATAATTTCCTAAAGAAATGGATCTGTCTCTATTGTGTTGCTTTGCTTTCTTTTAAATGTAGAGCTGTGTTACTAACAGCATGTTTTATAAACGTGAGAATGCATAGCTTGTTCCTGACAGAATCCAGTGGATGCGTTGTGCTGCCTTCTCAGCCAGTGGGGCACACTGTGTAGGGCGGGGTCTGAGATGTCATAGGAAATGTTGGAAAAAGGGTAACACGGTTCTGAAAGAGTCAAAATTGCAGTTGGATTCATGTTAATTTCATGTTTCTCAGTTCTTCTGTTTTGAAGCACAGATTGTTCCCAGCCACTCCCCAAGCTGCCTTTTATAAAAGTCAGGTTGCATCTCTTAGAGATAGTGCCAAATCCATGGGGAAGCTTTGTGTACTCGCATGGATGTTTGAAAAGCATAAGGAGAAGATTCTGTGCCAAGCAAACTGGTCAAGGCTGGCATATACAAAGGCCCAAGGAATTTGAGGAATATTATAAGAATGATAACAGTAGTTTTCGAAACAAGGCCAAACCCCCAGGAGTTGAAAGAGCAGAAATTATTCAGATACTGTAGGCTGAAGTTTATTGCACTCCAGCCTACTGGAGTTTTCTTGTGGCTTCTGCATTCCTCCCTCCTTTAATCTATTCAAAATCCAGCTATCATAAATATCCTATTGCTTTTTCTACTTCACACATTTCTTTAAATGACACTTGGGTTGTATTTTCCAAGTCAGGGGTAAAGGAGATTATGGGAGAGAGGATATCAAGTCGTGAGAGATAGAACATTCAAAAATAGCTCTTAAAGATATTTAATTAAAAAGGAAGCTAAAAGTTTTCATTTACTGAACTGGACAATGCAATTACTTACTGGATCTTAGAATAACTGGTTTTTTCTTTCCTACTTTCCTATTATCTGCCACATCTATTTACAATATTTTATTTCTGATTGTGTTCTTAGGAGAGCAATGTATGTTTGGGTGGGCACTGCTGTCCTGGAGCCTTGTTTCTGATTAGGCATTTCAACTTGTGCAGAAAACCAAATTCAGCAAGTGAGAATGAAAAAAACCCACAAAATAGGAGATGATGAAAATATTATGGTGAAAATGACAGTTACTACTGATTTGGAATTTCAGTAAACTTTATGTAGCAGTCAAACTCATTTTTTGTATAGTTAAGACGGTCAGTACTTTTATGATTCTGCTGCAAGATGATCAAAATGCTAGTCTCTGCTTTTTTTGTAATACTCTCATTTTCTAAAGTTGAGCTATAATAATTAAAAGTGACAAATGTTGGATTTTTTCCTCTATTGCCAGGTATTTGCAGCTTTGTCACGGAATGGGAGATGCAGTTGCTGAAAATTAAGGAAAGTCACTTCTCAGAGTATCCAACACCCCCCGTATGCCTTTTTCAGTCTTTCTGCCTTTCCTTCTTTTAGGCACCAAAGGAAACAAAAGAACAGCCATAGAAAAAATTTTCCCTCTTTAAATGCTAGATTTCTGTATTCTAGGAGCCCAGTACCCACTGACAACTTGGTTATAGCTACACCTCCATAGCAACATTTCAACCACACTTTGCAGTTCTTATGAACATGCCTCATTAAGTCACACTGTTTTAATTGTCACGTCTATTAACTGCTTCCTGTCTGTGAAAGGCATGAAACTGCACAGACCTTGAAACTTGAATGAGTGAAAAAAGGTGTGACCAGTCTTTAGGTGGTAAGTGGAAAGCAGAGACTGCAGGTTACAGAAGAGGGAACCAAAAGGGTGTTCTTATCATGCATGTGCCTCTCTGTGTGCTTTACACATAGGTGTCCTAAAAGAATAACAAAATCCAGCCCAAAAAGCAAACCAGCCCATTAACAAGTACTGCAGAAAGCTCTAGAAATAACAGGATTTTCTGCTCTGTACCAAATATATTATCAAGCTTCTTGTAAGACTGCCTAACCATAATTCTTCTCTTTCTTTTGTAACCCAGTCTTTTGTTTTGCATTCTGTCTTGTTTTTGCAGACCACAGGAATGGTGTGCAGCTTGCATTTGATAGAATGCAATTTGAACTTGAAGATAGAATGGCATTTTGTCTTGGGTGGTGACTTGGCAAAAATTTTGGAAGCATTTGCCAGTAATAACTGTACTCATAGATTGTTTGTTTTTCTAAAGGAAGTGTGTATTGTACTATATGGGCATTTTTAAGCAATTTGAGGGACATAAATAAATAACTTACTATATGTTATCCTGTCTGAGAGTAAATGGATTATTCCACTTTTTTCTTTTCTCTCTCGCTCTGATTTCCTTTACATGGGTTAAAGGACAATTTGCCTGAATGTGTGATTATTCCTCTCTCATTGCTGCAGTTTGCATAAGATGTGATGAATTCCAATATGGTTGTTCCTCTTTATGTTAGAGAAAATGCAGAATGAATTAGAATTCCAAGGACACATTTTGAGAGTAAACACAGTGTTTTTGGTGTGACATGCTAAGAGACATAATTTTTTTCATGTGGTTTTGCTCCTTAGGAAATACCAAAATTTGGATCCAAATATTGTCATTTTCCCTTCTTAGATTTACATAGTAAAATTTTCCATCACAATTTCTAAAAGACAAGTCATATATATATGTGTGTGTGTTTAAGTAATGAGTACATCTGATGTGTTGTGATATAGATATGTTTTTGAAATAATTTAATTTTATAAAATTCTGTCTTAAAATAGTATTTTAAAGTCTTCATGTTTAAAACAGCTGTTAAAGACCAAGCAAATTACCTGATCCAATACTAAAGGGCATTTAATATCAAAGGTGAGGAGCAGCAAATGCTTTTAAACTCGAGAAACCCATATGATGAAGACAAGAAGATAGAATATACGGAGTTGGAAGGAACCCATCAGGATCATTGAGCCAAACTCTCAATATAATAGAATAGTAGGAAATATTTGCTAAGCTCACCTGTTTCTTAAACAGATGATTGATCATGTCACAGACCACCTGTAATAGCTGTGATGAATTCCAAAAAGAAAACTTTAAAGAAACTGCCCTTTAGATTCTTTAAGGTCAGTATTATATAAGGACTTTAATTCATCGAAGAGCATTTCTGTATGACAAAATTAGCAGCTTCACCACTGCAAAGCTTTTTTTCCAGCAAGCCATAAAACAAAGTTAAACATTTGGGTACCTCCTACACATTTCACAGCTGAAACATGTGTACTTTTTATGGAGTTAGGGAGTCTTCAACTGCAGAACAGCAAATCACTATGGAAGAAGTGAAAGAGGTATAAGCAACCCCACCCTGAATGGGCTATCTGACTTTTTTCATTAAATCTGCATGAGAAATACACAGTGATGGTGAAATAGATAAGAAAATCCAAACCATCCAAATGAACCATGACTCATTACCTGAAGTCAACAGTAAGACTTGCTTCACCTCAGCTATGTCTGAAGGAAAACAATAGCAATTACTTTGAGAATAAATGTAGGGAAATAAAATCTAAGGGCTATTTAATAATAATGCTTTAAAGTAACAATTGTTTATAGCCATTTTTTTCTACTTTTGTAGTTCTTATAGGATGATCTTCATCACCGTCCTTTTTTTTGCCACTCTAGTACTGAATTCTACGTATCTGAGGGAAAAGTAATGTTTTTTTTCTTTATTTCTACAGCATGCAGTGCTGTTATACTGTAGTCTGGATTGTAATCATTCAGAATACTACAATATAAAGGCATAATTATAATTACATTTTAAATAAATAAGCAGTTTTCAGTACCAGGTAAAAGCAGCTGCTATTATCCCCCCCTGAAGTATTTATCTCAGTAGTGAAATATACTTTCCTGGTGACCTGATGTACTGATTTGCATCTTCAAGGAGTATTTTTTGATGAATGCCTGACAGAAATAAAGTCGTCTACCTCCTAGCTGGGATTGCATGAAAATCTATGGAGATAGGTTGCTGTGAACAATTGGTACAGAAGCAGACAAGACCCCTAATTTTTCATGTTCTTAAGTGGCTTAGTGTTTGTGGTACCTTTTTTTGGGCTCAGCCTCAGTAATGCGCATAGGTCTCTGCACTTGCTTAAAAGGCCCCATGCTATATTCCTGAAACAACAGGAAGATGGAAGTCTCACTGATAATAGTTTTATTTAACCTTGCTGAAAATGTTAAGTCTAGCAACAATAAAGGCTTAACTGTTCTACATGCCAGCCAACTGGCCCTTGCATATTACAGAAAACAACTGCAAGCATTTAGTGTTTCAGTACACATTCAGCTGAACTACTTGGGAATGTGGGATCTGAATACTTAGCCCTGATGCACTCGTACTGCCGAGTGATCAGTATTGGGGACCTCATATTTGGAAAACTATATGTTATATATATTTCAATTTTGCTGTCACATATTCAGATGAAAGTGAAGATATTGTTATAAATTTTCTGAAACTCCAGGGACTCTAGGACAGAATTTAGGCTTGCTCATTTTACACTGATCTGGCAGGGGATGGAAGGTATGAGACTCTAGTAACCCACCTGGGACTGGAATCAGGAATGATTTCTAGCTGCTGCCTGCAGAGGCCAGTAAGGTGCAGCCTGCATCAGCTGGAGCCAGTCAGGTCTGCTTGCCGCAGCTGTATCGGGTAGTTTAGGGAAAAGCATCATCTTTCGTGTTTAGTGTTGACCTATGCAGCTCTTCTGGGCTGCAAAGGCGTTGATAAATGAACAAAGGATTTTTAGCAAATTGTGAATGTAAATAGTGTAGAGTCTGTTTATTTGCACTTGTCCTTTTGGGTCCTTGGTGTGCTCATGCTTGTAAATTCCACATTGTAAAGCTGGTGCAAAATAAATCAGAGACAAGGGAAGGAGAAAAGAAATGCTTTATATGTTTTGAATTTAATTTTTGTGATTTTATTTTTCCCTGAGTATGGGTCACTAGTTACAATTAAAATTATTCCTCTTGATGACTTTTAATATGAAACCGAGATTTTTTCTGGTTGCCTTTAGTTTCTGGATTGCATGGTTATTATATGATTATTATATGACTTTGCTTTTTCTGATAAGCATTAATTTTCTTTTAATCTTCAATTATGTTCTTTATTAAAAAAAAATCCACTTAGCTTCAGCTGTTCATGACTTTGAGTTAAACACTTGAAGATACTTATGACACTGTTTTTATTTAGAATGTCATATATAATTTCCTTCTTCTCTTGCTTTAAAACCATATCAATTTCTCCAAACATTTTCTCCAACACTTCATGCCTCAGACCACCAGCACAAGAACTTTAGTGTTTAGGTTGCTTGTATTAAACTCTTACTTTTCCTGCAGGACTTTTCTTTGTGCTAATACCTTTCCTTTATTTGCTTTTATTTGTTGTAATTTATCTAACATACTGTTTAGAAATGCTTCAAATGAGAACAACAAAACTCCATCACTATAAGAAATTATCTTAGCAGAATGTGTATAACTGTATATCATTTCAACTACAATCAAAACCTACAGAACTCTTAATTTATCCTTAGACTGACTCTGGGCAGTTTAAAATCAATCCTTGGAGATCCACCAGCTAAAATTTTACCTTTTTTGGTGTGGTGTTACGTATGGCATCAGTGGGCTACTGTGCTCAGTATGAAACAACGACAGAAAGGCTTCATGTCAGGAGATTACAGATCATGACAGACCTTTTTGCATGAAAGATCACTAGAGCTTTTAATACATTAAAAGCAATGTATTTTCACAATCTTCCTCTCAGAAATTGCTGAGTTGTAGTCTGTGCATCCTGTCCTGGCCTTCACTTACAAAATCTATTGACTTCATAGTCACAGACTAAAGCCCTGTGGCTTTGGCCATCTATTCTTTCCATAGTGACTGGTAGCAGGCCCCTGGAAGTCAGAGCACTGTGTTCATAGTACTCCTGATATGTTCAGACTAGCAATTCTGAAGTAATTTTAACAATTTTTTTTTTCAGTTATGATATAAGGATAATGTCATGCCAGCAAGTAGCTTGCTTTAGAAAACTTTTTAAACTTGCAGTAACAACATCTTTTTGGAACATGTGGTTCCTTGTTTTCTCTGAGTAATAAGAGGTCTCTGCTGCATATTTAGGGTACTAGTTTAAGGTCACAGGAGTTTTTTATTTTGTTTGATGTCTTTGCTTTTTCTTTGAGAAAACCAAGAGGGCTCCTGGCTTCTGTTGCATTTCTGATTAAATGCTTTCCATTATGTGAAACAAAAAAGTATTACAGATGCCCAGGCTAGTTTCATCTAATCTCCTAGGAAAAATCACTCCATAGCTGTATCCCAAAGAGAAAGAATGCTTTGCTGAGGCTGGGATCACATGCTCTGTACTGCCAGTGTCCTAATCCAAGGCAAACGAAAATGTTTCATAGCATCTATAAAAGACATCACAGTGCTTGGGGCAATGGGGCATTTAGCCAATGCCTCTAGAATCACTTTTTCTACTGCAGTCTCTTTGTTTTAGAATAAAATTTCCACTTTTAGAGGGATATGGCAATATTTTCAATAATGTCCTTGTTAATTTTACTTTTGAAAAATTATCTGCAAGCAGAAACATTAAGTCCACAAGAGTGTTCCCTTACACATTGCCACATATTTGTGGCGTTCAGGACACATCCTGAACAGCTCAGCTACCTTGTCACATCAAATGATTGGAAGGCATTTTGACATCATTTAGCCTTTGACCTTAAATTTCACTCTCAATAAGCAGAAACCAAAACATACCCCACAAAACACTGAGAAAATAGAAACTGCAGCTATGTCATTCAAAATTAATCCCTATCACTACAGATGAGACATTTCCCTGCTTTCACACAATAGATGCTTTTATTTATTACTATCAAGACTGGAGCCAAATTGAACAATCTCTCTTTGTATACAGATACTTCTTTTAATTTGTTAGTGAGTTGATCCTTTTAAAATTGATAATTAGCTGAACTGTTACAAATGTGACTCAAATAACTGGAAAATCTCTGATCTTATGATCACACGGCTATTCAGCTGATGGGTCCACAAGTACAACTCATTCACCTTGTGAGTAAAGTAGTGTCTAGCCCAGAAAGTGAAAACCAGTAATATATGTTGCTCAAATTGCCAATAAAGAATGTTCTTAATGTAGCATTTTAACGCTTCACATACTTGATTAAATCTCAATTAATTTCTTCAGCAAAACAAGCCCAAAACACTTATTACAAGATTAATAAGTAACTTTTATGCAGAGGACACTGTTAATTTCCAAGGTTTTTGGGACATATTGGAACATCTTACTTGCAGTGGAGTTGTTAGTGCAGAACATATATCCTTATCCGTATTTTGTGTACTTCTTATTACACTGTCAAGTCCTTCAGTTTCCTGGTGTCAACCAGCACATCTGTGTTTTCAGTGTGTAGGCACTATTATTAAATCTAGGTTCTCATTACTATTGTCTGATGTAATTTACAAATAAGCTGTAGCATACTTTGCTGCAGCCATTATTCATCTGTATGTTAAATTTCAGGGGGTTTTTTTGAAGGCTTTTGCTAAAAATTTATATAATTCTTTCTCATTTTACTTCCCTTTCCCTCCTCTGGAGAATCATTCACCAAAGCACTGACCCTACTTTTGTAGCTAACAGCCAGCTGGGGAGCAGGGAGTTGTGAGTATTCCTTCTTGCCTGTAAATAAATTTGCTGTTTCATCCAAGTCAATTGAGTTCAGGTTAAATTACCAGATCTGGAGTTGGTAGTGACTGGCATTTAGCAAAACTGTTTTTTTTTTTCCTTGAATCCAGATCTTCTTTTTGTAGAAACAGTTGGAATCTGGTTGTTTTCTAAAAATGCCATCTACTGAAAAGAACTATCAAATTGGAGCAGAGATCAATGGGGAAAAAGTTACATTCAAGCTTGTTTTAGTGGAAAATTCTAGCTTCATACCAAAACTTACTACCACTAATAAATAACTTAAATTGTCATAAGTGTACATGATACAAAGAGCAAGCTGAAGGTGGAAAGTCACCCTTGGCTAGGCGAAAAATATTGCCAGAACTTCATTTATTTGTGTAAAATTGAGCAGTGTTATAAAAACTAAGCCCATATCAGATTTGCTAGCCTAAGGAACTACATTTTTGCAAGGATTCTCTGTCTTGTCAGCTTTATTGCCCTCATGAATTTTGCTTTTTATTATGCTTATACAAGATGTCCTTATTGAAGTTACGATATTATTTGACTATGTTCCTATTTTCCTACTATTTCCTTATTATACTTAAAATATTATTTTACTGATTCTCAGTTTTAATGCTTTGCCAAATGTGGGGGAAAAAGGCCCAAACATGAATATTGCATAAAGCATCTCCCATCACTGTAGAAATATAAAATGGTATCTCCAGATAGGCACTTGGTAACTGGTATGTGTTTGCTCTGCTCATAGTCTGTGTGGCAAGATTTTGATTCTTCACTGGTCTGAAAACAGAACAGTTGGATAAATGACTGTGTCTAAGCACTACTCTCCAGAAGACTTTATTAGCAGAAGTACAACACCCTTATAGTGAAAAAGTGAAAGCATTGTTGCAAGGTTTGTTCATAGTTAGAAACAGGAATGGGATGGCAACTGCGCAAATGCTAATACCTAAATGTGCTTGTGGTGCAAATGTTTTCTAATTTTAGTCCACAAGCCTTATTTTTATGTAAGACTCCTGTTCATGCCAACAAATTCATCAAAATGAAGGTAGGAAAGTTGTAGCTTAGAAGTCTCTTCTGCAAGTATTACTAATAAATCAGTTTAGAAAATAAAGTGATGAATTCTGAGAGTGAGGACATACTCCACTGTAGACTACTTTTTTTTTTTTTCCCTCTTGTATTTGCAGTAAGTTTCCATTGCAAATCACGGACTTACTTTAATGGTCTTTTCATCAGAGGCCATATTATTACTGTTTAAACAGACACTACTTGCAAAAAGCCCTAAAACCTACATCTGGTGTTTTTTGTTAAAAATAGGGAATTCACTATTGTGACTTGGTTACCTAAGCACAGTAGTCTAACTACAAACAAGAAATTCAGTGAGCAAGGAGACATTCTTTTGTACATTAATTGCTTTAATGTGTGTCAATCAAGGAATAGCTCATACATAGATGAATTTTAGCTAATAAAGGATTTTACAATGTTGCCTGACCTGAATTATTTTGGTCATATATCATAGTTTAAAGATAAAAATTATTATAAAAATAAATGCTGCACAGTACAAAGTTTTGGTAGAACTACCGAATTTTGCCTTTATTTCTGTAAATATTAAATATTAAATTATAAGACTGTCCAACATGTAGATGTTTGGTCTTAACAGAGATATTAAAAAGCAAAGAATTGATACTTTCTTTTTTGTTTTCTTTCTTTTCCTTTTTTTTTTTGAGAGTACTTAAAGTTTGTAAAAAATTGTTTGAATTTGAATACAAAATTAACCAAATAGTTTTGTTTTAAATTGACATAATGCAATCAGACTTTCCACTTCTGTATTAGCTGAATGCTTGCTGAATTCTGGAAGTAATGAATAAAGAGTTTGGAATTTCAGTGCAGCATTTTTTAAGCTTGGGTGCTAGGTGCACATATTTCAGATTACAAATGAACACCTCATTCCTGAGAAGGAAAGCTGCTGCCCAAGTAATTCATTAATATGATTACAGGAAGAGAAAATTAAAAGCATGACTAGAAAATCCAACAGGAATTCTTATAGAAAATACTTGCATAAGTAGACTATTAGTAAAGACCAGAATGCAAGAAATAGCAGCATTGTTTTAGGAAATTAGATGTTTTTCTGCAACATGCCTGTATCTTTAGCAATTGTTGAGTCTCTTGAGAAAAAAACTGAGTGGTTTGTATTAACCCACTGATTTGGTTATGTCAGTTCTGTACATTTCAACAGGACCTCTCCTGATGATTATCCAAGCCCCAGGAGAAAGGGACGCATGACATTAAGGCTGAGGTATTTTGTATGTTTTTTATGTGGTGGTTTTTTGTTGGTTTTGTTTTTGTTTTTGTTTTTTGTTTTTTTTTAAATGGGAAAGATGTAAACTTTTAAAAAGTAAATGGGATATGAGTTAGTAAGCATGATTTGTATTTTGAAATATAAATGAGAAAAGAAGGTAAGCTCTCCATAGTTCAAAGTAATATGTGAGAAGGAACCAGATCAAAGAAAGAAACAGTGAAAGGAAACCCCAACAGGGTAGCTGAGGAGCATTATCTTGCAGAGGAACACTAATGCAGAAAATTTTGTCACCATACCATGTTCTCACTGCTCAGCTCAGTGTCTTTTTCTAAACACCTGTTCTGCTGCTCAGATGGTGTTGGGGAGCTCAGGACTTATGTCTCAAATACCCTGAGGAAGAGCACAAATTAGATACAATAGGTAATGCACATATCAAGGCTTTTGTTGAGAGTTCCATGTCTTTATGGAGTGAAGAACTGTAACAGGCATTCTTGACCTATCCACATTTTATAACACTGACAACTGAGTATAATGGCACCTAGGTAGAAGTTGATACTCAGCAGAGATAAATTCTTATGGTGAAATTCAGATGTCTGGTTGTTATGACTGTCCTTAGAGAAGGCTGAAGAATGATTGTATGACTAAAACTCTGATGGATCCAAGCTGGAAGTCTGAAAATATATGTGAGGATCATCTCACTCATTTCTTTAAATAGACATCTTTTTCAAGGAAATACATACTTGGAAGCAGGTTGCTGTTAATCCCTGAAAGCAATAGAGTAGTCAATGAAAAGTTTGATGTGACAGTGTTTGCTTTACCTTTAGCAGATCAGGCATTTAATAAAGTAAACTAATCTGAATATATGGAAAATTTATCACGTTTGGAAGCTGAGTTTTATAATAAATGCTGTAATTTGAGATTAAATTTTAACATTTTATAATAGAAGTTATGTGAAAACAGTGGGAAAAAAATCAGCCTGAATTTCTGTTTTTGATTCATAATTAGTAAAGCTATTGGTTCTGTTTCTTTTTGCTGTATGGTCTTTTGTGGAGGTTACAATGCTGCAGGAATCATCTTCCTTTCTTGTTAATCAAACTGTGTATCATTCCCCTCTGCTTCTTCACAGGTACTTTTGATCTACATCATGTTTCTAAGAGTCACCAATTTTTTGTCTTTTTGGACATCTAGTAAAAATATTTGTATCTCTTTTATCTCTTCCATATTCCTTTTCCTCAATGTGCTTATTCAAACACTCCTGACTCCTTATTTGCTTATGTCCTTTTTCACTCTATGCTTGTATTTGGCCCTGTATTTGTTTGGCAAATTATCTCCTTCTCTTGTTACATCTGTTTTTATTCTCTTCTATTTCTTTTCAAAATGACACTCATTATAGTTATGAGTCTTTAAAAGGAATAAAAAGAAATCTGGAAGCAAAAGTATTCAAACTCAGTATTTGATTAAGAGTGACAATCAGTTAAATTCAACATTATAAGTTTCCCACAAATAATATTGATTTAATTCAGGAGTTTGTTTGACCTTTAGATGTCATTGGTTGAACATATCTGTCTGTTATCACCGTACTGTGGTTCTGAATTTAATTTTTTATTTCAAGTGTTTGTATATGTCTTCTGAAACCACAAGTTCCCCCACATCTGCCCCTTCCTTTCCCACACACACACTTTCTGTTTGAGTTATGGCTCTGCTGGTTGGAGTACTATTTGTAGTTCTCTCTCCTTCTTTCTCTGAGCCATCAGTCTAAAAAAACCCCAGTGCCTGGTTTATTTTAGCTTTATGGATCACTTACAGAAAGACAAAAAATATCTATTGATTGACTGTGTCACATGAAAAATAATGGTGGTGGTGCTGTTGTTATGACAGCCTAAAGACTTAATAAAGACATTTTCTTGCTGAAAGCAGTATCTTTTATTAGACCAGCTTGTATCGCTAGCAAAATTAGATGAGTTTTTGGGCATGTGAGTCCTTTTTCAGGTCTGAAGTAGAAGCAGAAGTCTTCAAAGCTAAATACAAGTGAGCTCATTGTCTTATCACATTAGTTATGTTCAGACTATCTCAAAGGGAAAGTTAAAGGAAGGAACAGTGAGAGAAAGAAGAGTCTGAGGAAGAGATACCTCAAGGGTAAGGTGGGGAGGTTTTTCTCTCACAAAAACACTGTCTCTGAATTCATGGGTTTTGGTATCCAGCAGATTTGTGAAAGCATACAATTTTTTCCTTGGAAAATGTTGCAGGAATCCTCAAGGGTCTGGCTTAAGATATTCAAAATGCAGTAATTCTCTCCTGAGAAATACTCTCTCCCTAATAACTGGGGAACTTCTGTCCTTTACTTACGTATGATCATTCTTTCTGGTGCCCAGTAGTTGCTTAGTTTCACCTGTGTAGTTACCCTGAGAGCTCTCAATGCACCTGATAAAGGGTCACCAGAATTACAGGCATTGGATTTCATGGTTCTGTGTTAAGGCAGATTTGTTGTTCTGGTAGTGGAGAGAGGTTGGTTAAGTTTTGTACTTGTGAAGGGACTAAATACATTTAGGTTTTTTTGGCCACAGGCAACTTGCCTCTCCTAGTGGGTTTAGTGAGGTTGGGGCCTGTGCAATTGGAAGGGAGGATCTGGAGAGCCCTATTTCAAAAGAGGATTGTTTTCTAACACAAGTTTCAATGCTTGTATGTGTGTTCCAGCACATGAAATTGTAAGTGGGAAGGATGTACAAGGGCTTGATGATGTGCTACCACTGTGCTATTTCAACATTGTGCATGTCCAACAGTTGGACCTGTTTTTCTACTTGTAGCAGTCAGTCTAATAAAATGAATTCTTAATAATAGAAACCTAAAGAATATGCCCTTGCTTTTTAAAAAAACAGGTCTTAACATAAAAAAAAAGAGGATAAATGATGTTAAGATTATCTTTTGTACAGTCTGCATCACCGTGTGTCAACAATGTTGATTGCACTGTAGTTAAAACAACATTTATGAATCACTCCATGGGGGAGGATTGGCTACTAGTGTTACATTTAACCTTTTCCCTAAATATTTTTGTTTAGGAAGGAGTCCAACATGATGATCAGAGTGTATGAGCCTTGTTAACACTTGTTAACCTCATCTTCATCAACCTTTTTCACTTCTGCTACCATTGGTCTTTCTTGGTGACAGTGCTGAAACACAGTGTCCATACTGTCCAAGTGAACAGCCTATACTGTCCTGTTCACTGTAGGGAGTCCAATCTGTGTCTGAATAACCAGACAACTGTGCTTCCTCTATTTGAGTAATGATTTACTATCCCTGGTTTTCCATAAAGCTGTCTCATGATATATTCTCTTTCAGCCAAATATTTCCCTCAAAACCTTGTTCCCTGAAGCTCCAGTTGTATATTCTGTCCCTACATGACCAAGCTATGAGTACTTCTAATTCTTCAGGGTTTGGAGATGACAGTGCTTTTCAGGAAAATTTCCACAAAGCATCATATTTCTTCGTGGAGCACAAGAGAAAAGAGCGTGTAATTATTTGGCAATGGGCAGTGAAAATGTTCTCACTGTGTCCCATCTGAGAGAGGGATCCGAGGAACTTGTAGCTGGAGCAGAATTTTATCTGAGGGTTTGTTTGTTAAAAAGAGTGGAAAGGAGGGATGACATTCAGGCAGACCATGGGATTTGAGAAGATAAAGGTAGCACTTCTCCATGGGAAAATAAAATAATAATAGTGAAGAAGGAAGGTGGAGCACTTCCTGATCTCCAGTGCTTCCTGAACTTGAAGTTATTTCTCTTTTTACTTCTCACTAGAAGCCAGACGGTTCCAAATCAATTCTGTGCAACTATCTTATTTGCAGCTAGAATAATGTTTCCAAAATGCCTTTCCTTTTTTTCATCCTACGAAGTCACAGGAAATATGAAAAGGCCTGAGGCTTTAATAATTGTGTGCTGGTGTTCTTAGCACTTAGAGAATATTAATTTAAGGATAAAGGCTTTTGTGACCTGTACTTTATAGTCTGATTTTAAAATATCGAGCAGAAACGTTTTGTTTTAAAATTATGTCTTCTTTCATGACGAAACTTCCCACAGTGTTTTCTATACACTCCAGCTGGCTCTACCAGAATTGTTGCATTCTTTACCAGTAGAGACATATATTGTGGAAAGCCACTTGTAAAGCTAATGGTGTATGTTCAATACAGAATATAATGTGAGATAACTTCTTAGTGCTTTTTGGAAGACAAAATCTCTAATAACAAGCAGTCCCCAAGAACTTATCTGCAGAGGCTCTCCCTCCCAGGGTGACACCTTCAAGGGTCCTCTCACTAGCCCCCAGTCACCACTGTGCTCAAAAGCCATCAACTCCCTGAGTGATAGTTCTCTTTGGTTTATTAAACCATCATTATGAACATGAAATAATTTTTTAGACTATGTCTGGGTCATTATATCCTACATGGGATGTAGAAAAATAGTTTCATTCCAGATGACCCCTTATAAGCTTATAAAGTATTAGGATTTGTCATCTGGAAAAGAGCTTTTTTTCCCATGTTTAGAAAACAACAGGAAGAATGTATCTTTGTTATTACCTGAGAGTACAATGCAAATCTCCAGTAAAGCCACTGTTAAAAATTTATTTTACAGAGAAGTGCAATTTGCACTAACATTTTGCCATTATTAATTAATAATAACTGTAATAAGTATGATAGATAAATTCGTGTGGATTTAAGCTACTAATAAGAAGCTACCCGAGAATGCCTCCAAGATTCCAAAGTTCCTAAACACATTTACAACTGTAACAACAAGGCAGAGCAAGAAGATGGCCCGGCCATTAAGGGTGGACCCTCACTTCACAGCTCTTCAACATTCGATACCGATCTTGGTGGAGATCCTGGACGATCAGACCACCCCTCCCAAGATGAATTTCAGAAGAAACTATCTAGCAACCTTTTCATGCAGACAGGACTCTTTTGAAAACACAGCATAACTGGACTTAGCCTTAGGGTAAAAAAACTGTATAAAACCCACAGGCTGAAACATAGCAGTGTGGCAGAATTCGGAGGGTACCTTTGTACCACCACTCTGTCCACCCAACTCTCGATCGATTGTTGTCCCGTTTTTATTGTAGCTTTAATTTGGTGTTAGAAATTTCGCTAATAAACCCTGTTATTTTTAAATTGGCTTATACTCATTTATAACAATAACTAATAACAATTCTAAAATAGAAAATGAAGTATTAATCAGCAATGTTTAAAGAGATGTTTTACACTATAGACATACAGTATTTAAAAATAACAAAAGATTTCTTCACTTTTTTGTTTTTTGTATTTGCAGCTGTGGACTACACATTCAAATATGGGTGAAACAAAGTGCAAAACATCCTTGGTGACAAGATAACATGGTAAAATTTTCACCACAGAAACAAATTTTTCGGATGTTCTTAGACTCAGTTTAATCTTTGTTCATGAGAGAATGAGGAGGAGGTAGAGGGCATAAACTCTAGTGTACCATTTCTGTTTTATGTAGCTACATTCACCTTTAACAAGCATTCATTTATTTCAATCAGCATGAATCCTGGCAGTTGTATTTAGTATATGTGGCTCAGAATAATCTTTTTAAAGGCAGAAATCCTGAAGTGCATTGCAGCAACACTGAACAGATTACCTGAAGAACAAAAGGCTGTTCAGACCTTTAAACACATAGTAAGCCATGGAAAACTTATTTTATCAGTGTGCTTTAGGGGAAGCTGATGTTTCAATACTTGACTTTTAACAGCATTCATATACACACATCTTGCACACCTGTGTGTGCAAATCCTTCACTCACCCTGTTTAACCAAGCTAGTCTGTATTACCTGCACACAACAATATTACTGCTGGGTATCTCAGTCACGAGTCAGAGTGCTGTTGCAACTTGTGTATAAACAGCTCAAGGTCTACTGCAACACAAAATCTTCAGGGTACTTAGCCAGTCACCCTGTTTATGCTCACACACTGCTCAGACTAATGCCAGTGACTGAATAAATAAAACTGATACCTTTTTATCAGACATCTTGTTTTTCAAAGGCTAAGAAATTAGCTTTTGTGTGTCTGAAAAGTGGGAAGTTCTTGCCTTCACATTTACAGCCTGGCAAAGAAAGTCAAACAGATCAAGTGTCTTGTCAAGGACACACCAGAAGAGAGTGAGGTAGCTGGGAAGAGCTATTTTCTGCTATTGAGTCCATGTGCTTTAACTCCAGGATCAGACAAATGAATGCAGGCAGAAGCCTGACCTGAAAGAGCAGATTTTCTGTTAAGATCACTAATGAAGATTTTAATTAGTTGAGTAAGCCAGCATCAACACAATCAGTAAACCAATCTCCATGACCTAGCAGCCTACTTCTTTCTAAAGGAAATTGTACTGTAGGCAGGTAGATACCAGGCTCTTCTCAGCCATTCTGAATGCTCTCATCTGGACTGGAATGGTGTCTTGATTTTGAAAGACAGTTGTCTGCCAGGGAGAGCTAGAGCTTCCCTTGGAATGGAGAATGTCACCCCCATTGTTATGAGGAAAGCTAAGAATTAATTCATGCCTGTGATGATATTTTATATAAATCGCTGAAAGTTAAATATAGTGAATATACTAGGCACTCCTCGCCTTGGTAAAACTCAGATTGCAAAACCCAAACTCAGGGAAAGCTTCATTAGCATTTGAAGACATAGGGCGAAGCTCAAACTCCAAGGGAGACTTCATTTGCACTTGAAGACACAGGGCAAAGTAACACCTTTTTGGAGTGAGGCAACGCCACAACGACGCAGATAAGAATGATCATCACCCCCTGACAAGATAACGATGCCATCTAGACAACATCACCAGACCCAGGATGGAAACATAAAGGGCTTCCAATAAGCCCAGGAAAGACTATTCAACGCGAGCAGAGAAGAATAGAAAACACCGATACTGGACAGTTGAGTAGATTTACTGGGTCCAGCCTGAGGGCACAAAAACTGTTTAAAACCCAGGCTCCAGCAGCAGTTTCTCGTGAACTAGGGGAGGGCTGTTTGCCAGATAGACCGCTGAACCGACCCTGTTCACCGGTGCCGACCCCCGGGCTCGGCATCTCTTTTTATTTTTATTTTGGTGGTGGATTTTTATTTCTTTGTAACCAAATAGTCATTAATAAATTTCTTCATATAAAACGGTTTGGCTATTTTCGCTTATAACACCCATCCCCTCCTAATTATTATAATTTTGCAATTAGGGGCTTTCAGGCAAAGATATGGGAATAGGAGTAACAGTTCTTTAATAGGATTAAACAACAACAACAACAACAACAACAAAATACAAAATGCAGTAGTACAAAGACAAGAAAGCAAAACAGAAGTCCAGGAAAAGAAATCCTGACAGAGTCAGGGATACGACCTGACACCCTGTTGGTAAGGGTGTTGGAAGCACCCCAAATAAATCCTAGATGAGGTTCTGTGGGGTACAGATAATGGAGTAGGAAAAGTCCAGTTGTGGTGAGATGGGTCTGGTCTTCCTCTGGTGGAAAAAACCAGATGCCTGCTGTTCCTGAGTCTCAGTTTTTATCCAGGTAGGAACGGTTGACCCCCACACACACTGGGTGGAGCATCTCACAATGGATGATGCAATGTGTCATGTCATTGATGAGCCTTAATGGCCCATTAGCAGAAGATACCTTCCTGGAGGATGGACGGGTGGTGAAGGAGATAAGAAACACTGCCACACCTGGTTTTAACAGCTGGCCCATTATCAGAAGGCATCCACCCCCTCCCCCCTGGAGTTACAAGAGATAAAGAAATATCTGCTTTTACAACAGATGAAATAGAATACAAATCTCTTGGCTACCCAACCCAAGACAGATGGCCACCCATTTCCAACAAGGGCTGGTATGGCTCTGTGGCTCATTTGTGAGGACCTGCTAGCCCCATGTCTCCTTTTTCCCTGGCAGTTGGGTTTTCCCCTCCCACCTCTCCAGGCTGACATTACTTCCCTTTCACTGTCCCAGCAGTGGCCCTCCCTGGGCTGCAAAGGGAATTGTCTGCTCTGTGCCAGTGGTTGTAGGAAACCTCCTCCACAGCATTGCTTTTTTTAGGACATGGCTGCCCCTTAGGTAAAAACAGCTAGGTAAAAAAATAACATTTTCATCTGATTTCACTCCTCACTCTGATTCTTTTTTTTTTAGCATATTACCCATTGTGAAAAGATTGACACAGTCTATACTATCACAGCTTGAAATTAATCTAGACAATGTGTCTGTAATATGTCTGTATTCTGTGATAGATCAGGGTGTCTATCCTTTTAAAGTAGCATGATCACCAGTGGAAACAATTTGCTTCATCGAGGTGATTTATTATTTCCATGGTGTGAATTGATGCTTACAAAAACAGTCAGGAAGGCTTTTTAGCTGAAAGTTTGTGAATATGCAACAATATAATGAATTTTGAATTTTGAATTTGCATATAAAAAGACTGCCTGCATTATAAACAATAGACTTGCAACAATCACAAGTGCAATACTTTGTGCAAACCCTGAACTTCCACATCCCAGAGAGCTTATAAACAAGACTGGGTGAAAGGGAAGGGGAGGGCTGAAATACAGCTGGATAGAGAAGGATGTAATAGCTGACAGGCATCAGGGCAAGGAGGAATTAGGAAACTGAGACAGGAATGGTAGGAGAAACAGGTAAACCTTCCTTGAAAGCTCCTTAGGAAGGGAGCATAGCTGCATAGAAAAGGAAATGTGGAAGGGAAAACATAGTACTGCTTTGCTGGGCTCTCTGCTGGATGAGTTGCAGAATGTCTCTGTTATGATTGTGCTGAGAAAGCTGACATAGTCTGTGAATACACTACATAAGACAGGGCAGAGCTAGTGCTGGTACCAAGAACTATTTCACCAGTAGGATTAAATAGCTTGCTCAACAGCAGCTGAAATGCATTTCTACATCTTATTTACATCTTTCTTTTATAAAAACAGTACATATTTTGACTACATATCTATAGTATCTATAGTAGTGCAGTTCTCATTTATCTTTTATCATTTTATATATTTCATGCATTACATTTTAATTTGATGAAATTGTCACCATCCCTGGAGTTATTTCAAAAATATTAGACATTATTCTTAGGGTTCAATGGTGTACTTGGTAATGCTGGATTAACATTTGGACCTGATGATGTTAAAGGTATTTTCCAACAGAAATGATTCTATGATTCTCTCATTCTAAGGAAGAAAAGCCCCATCTGAATCAAATCTGCACAGAACTAAATAAGAGAAATTTGATGCTGGAAATAATGTGTTGGCAAGGGCCATAGAAGACCTTTACAGCTCTCTGTTCCATTGACAAATCTGCATCTTCTAAGATAGAATACAGACAGAAATGTAAAACGCTCTCAGGAATGAGAATGCAGAGCAAAATTGTCAGGCTAGGCCTGATGAAGGAAAAACTTTGTATCTTTATTGACCTATCTGTTTTAATTCCAAAGTCAATAACATTTTAAAACCTTTTAGATAGTATCTAAGTGCTATTGTGAATGAAATGGTAATGCACAAGAGGTAGAACAAGCAATCAAAAACAAAACCAAAAAATGTTATAAATTAAATCCTTGTGGCTTGGTTTCACAGACTATTAGGTGGGAAGAGAGTAATGTCAATTTGTATTAATTTCTGTCATTTATAGGAGATGAAAATGGGCTCCTATTTTTACACAGCATCAGTGATGTGCTGGTAATTAAAAAACATCACAGCTTAAAATAATATTCCAATTCAGTAACTTTTCTTCTACCCTTTTACACAAGTTCAGAGTGAATGAAAGGAAAAATATCTTAAATGCTCACCAATTAAAACTTTAGCCAAATTCTGTGAATTTTGTTAGTTTTTCATGTCTGACACTTTTTACAGAAGCACAATTTTTATGAAAAAGGAGTGGCAATTTTAGTGGTGTTTACCAACCAGCCCCTTTTGCCTCATTCAGAGGCTTCTTTCACTTTTCTTCTCATCCTTTCCTTGCTAGACCAAACTCAGATCATTTTTTTTAAATTTTTTTCTGCTTAGCAGGGCATTCCTACAAAATTGTTAGTTCAGATCTCAAACATTTCTCTTTATTATATAGCAGACTACAAGGAGGCTAATTTACTGAAAGAAGGCCTGTACCATCCATCACTCATCTTTTCAGTGAAAAGTACTAGATTGATCAATGCAACAGCAAGGTAGAGCTGTGTTTGAAAACATATTTGGTCAAATTTTTAGGTAACATTCTGACCCCCACAAATATTGGTTTGATTTTTGGTCCATCTCTAATGTGCTCAGAAGTATTGCTTTTATTTCAAATTGTGGTCTATTTCTTACCATACCCAGACAGTACTCAGCAGATTCTCTTTTTAATAGTTAACAATATTTTATGAAAGCAATAAGCACTTGAAAGACAAACATATTATTTTTTTGTATCCTGTTTATTTCTAAAATGTGGCTGTCAGCTTTCTTGAGTGCAAAGATATAATGAAAGCTAAAAGGGAGGTAGCAGGTAACAATTAAAATAATCAGTCTGCATGGGACCAAATCTGCAAGTATAATTTACAGGTTAAGTGATCACACCACAGAAAATCTGGGAACATAATAAAGAATTTTTTCAAAATTAATTAGGACAAGTCATTAAAGCAAATCTTGAGGGGGAAGAGGGGGAAAAGGAGGCAGTGAGAAGAAATCGCTGTCCTTAATACTTCTGTACAAAATAAAATCACTCTCATGTGGATTCTAGTTATGGCAGTCAAATGGTAAGGAAAGGAAGAGTAGGAGAAAAGCAAGGGAAAGAAAATAAAAAGAAGTAAACTGTTGGTATATGAAAGGAGAAAGAAAAAAACCCAGGCACATGGCATTCTAAAATTGTTGTGGGCTGTCTGCTGGCATAGCTGTTGCAGGAAGGTTGATGTTGTCCTTCCACACCAGTTGCTGATTTTTTCCCTTGTTCCATATCAGCTCTCTGCATTCTGCAATTGTTAATTGCATTTCTGCTTTAAACTGTTCCATATTCGTGGTTAAACCCTAACTTGAATATTTGGATTCTATAGTACTTTCTCCTTTTAAAACCAAAAAGTAACTAATAAAAGAACAAATCTACCTGAACAAATGCCCTTTCCATGCCTCATTATTGCAGTGGAAGGTTTGAAATGCAACTAAAGAATAAACAGAGAAACTAAAAGGCCTAACAGAAAATAATTCATCAGTGCTCTATTAGATCTCAGGGTGGGGTTTTTTTAGGTTTATTAATTTGAGAGCCTGAATACCAGCTGCTGTCCTCCCTTGTTCTCCACAGGCAATGTCCAGCCATGCCGGCTCTCGCAGAGAGAACAGCAGAAGCACATAGCTCACACCACTTAAAGGCTGACAGCCTCCAGTCTATCAATGCAGCAGCCTCTTCATTAGGATTATTTATATCCTGGGAGATGTCAGAGTGTGAATATTCCTGTTCTGGCTGAAGGATGCTGTATGTCTGTCCCATTTGTGCAGAAAGCTTCTTCTGGCCCTCTTCATGTCCTCAGCAATGCTATCGCCCTGTCTACCTGGCTGTTATCTTCAGCTGTGCTCAAGCCACTGTCATTTATCCTCAGATCTCCCTGGCATCACGACAGGACTGCACTGATGCCTGTGCTCAGCCAGAGCACAGCATTTCTCTGACACTGCACTTAAGGGTGAGAAATATATATTGTGGCCTTACTTCACACAGAAATCATTCCCAGCTGATTATTTCCTACTGCCTATGTTTGTGTTACAGCCTATTTTGTTCTACCAAAGCAATGTGGTAGAGCCACAGAGCTGAAAACCGGCATGGCTTGAGCCCAGGGTGTTGAAGCCATGAAGATGATTCACTGTCAAAATCTTTTGCGCTATGTCCTGTTTCCAGAGAACTAATTTTTCTAAAACACCTTGCTCTGAACCATTAACAGAAATGGATTGCCTGTGCTATATTCAGGAGACTGCACTGTGTCACCCTGGCCTGTGCTGATACATCTTCCCAGTCACACAGGAGGCTGGTCTGTCAGTCTCCATCTTATCTCTAACCTGGAACTTATTAATATAAATATTAATATATTAATAAGTTAAGTTATTAATATATTGCCATGGATATCAATAGGACAAAAAAATTACAGTGCAGGAGCTCAGCACGTCCTCTGCTCCACTTTTAGCCATAATGAAGGATCATAGACTCAGACTCATAGAATCATAGAATAATTTGGGTTGGAAAGGATCCTTTAAAGTCCTACCACCCTGCCATGGTCAGGGATATCTTAAACAGGAACAGGTTGCTCAGAGCCCCATGCAGCTGCTCTTGAATGTTTCTAGGGGGATGCCTTGTTTGAGCTTCATTTCTGGTAGACACACCTGCAGCAACCCTTTTATTTCTCTTTGCATCCCCTGTTAAGTTCAGCTTCAGCTGCATCTTGGCCTTCCTGACCTCACCCATACAAAACTGGGAAGCATTCCTTACTATTCCCATCTTTTTACCAACTGGATTTGTAGCAAGCACTACAACTAATACAGGTATTCTGCCTGAGAGTAAAGTAAGCAAAATGAAGAAAAGCATATGAAATCTGCATACCCTTCTCCACTTGCTACCTTTTGCTGCCTATCTCTTATAGATATTTTGCCCACTTTGTGCCTATTGTTTACTTGCAGATATTAGTAGGAGGAGCTGATTAAGAGTACCTTCATGGATTGAGAGAATTACTGGCAGCAGATGAATGTCATAAGCTCAGACGGAAGGCAAGGATGGTTTGGTATTCCACTAAGTGAGCAGAGCTAGGGGATTGCTCTAGAAGGCAGTTAAAGCGGAAGTGAATTCAACAGTGATATGGAAAAATAACAACTACAGAACAAAGGCCATAGCTGCCCATGTACTGACAGCATATTGGCAGCAGGTCAACAGGCAACTGATGTCAACATTGTATTTTCCAAAGAGTGTCTTTATAAATATTTCTTCACCACCAAATAGCAGAGAGACTTGGATATTTCACAAGTTTTATCTGACAAAAAAGATAGAGAAGAAAAAAGGGGAGTATAAGGATTGAAAACTACTCAGACATTCAAGCAGAAAAATTTTTTTCATTTCATAAAATAGATATTTTATTATCTATTAGCTATGATTAGCTTGTTTATTATTTATGTTTAATGTGGAAATTCTGAAAAGGATATCCTCGATCCTTTTCATTCATGCTGTTACATATTGGAAACAGCCAGAATGAAAAAAAAATCTGTCTGCTGCTACAGACACCAAGGCAATCCTATAAAGAAAGAAGAATGTTTGAACTTTAACCTCTTCTTCATTAGACTTGCAGCAGCTTGTTGTACCTACATATTTTTCAGAATATGTAGCTGACACTTTACACTGGAGTTAAGCCTGTACATCTCAGGACTTCTGCTGTGGGAGGAATATACACATCGGTCTGCTTCTACTGCTCTGAGCAGGTCTAAAAACAGCAGGCTCTTTTTCCTGAGAGCATCAGGCAGAGGAGTTCTCCCTCTTGTGGAGTCAAACGCCACTGGCAATTTAAATTCTGCTTCCATGATCACGCAGTCTCAGAGACAGACAGGACCTAAGATAGCAAGAGAAAGATGAACGTAATTTGTAGGATTCCTCATAGATAGGCATAATATGGGCAAGAGAAAGGTCTAATCAGAAATAAGGTAATACCATTATGAAGATTGTATTTTGACCTGAATGTGCACTGTGCATTGCAATACTTTTGGAATACTTTTGCACATTAGGCATCTGGTTCAGCAGCTTGTCCTTTAGCTTATGACCATTACTATCAAATTTGCCTTTCTTCTGTCTCTAAATGACCCTTTGCACTTTTACATAGAGGAGAGATTTATTGCAGTTTTAAACCAGCACATGCTCTTTTCCTTGGTCGTTTCCCCCCCCACCTCTGCATGTAAGTAGAATGTTCTCAAACATCACCAAGCAGGTTTTCTTCCAGTGTAAACCCTTTTTGCCCTCCCTACCCCCCACCCTCCAGAAGGCGTGGCTTACAGTTGTTTTTGGCTCTGGGAAATGAACATTTCTGAGCATTACATAAATATATTACTGAATTGATCTTTGTTCTCTGTGTATGCTGAACTGTATTCATTTCTATCACTTCACAGACAGAGCATTTTGGATGAACAGCTGATTAAACACCTACTCATTTCTACTAGTTTTTAATTGAATTGTATCATGAACAAATTCACTCTTGTTTATTCTTTCCAAGAAGATCAACTCTTGATCATTTGCTTTAATGTTGACCACCCACGTTTCAAACCCATGGCCATGTAACTGAAATTCCACTCCATTCTTTTGACTCTAATACTGACCTTTTAAAGTCGCTAATAACAAAACATTTCAGTAGCCCACTTACCTTCTATGTTTTTAGTAACATCCAATACATTAAATGTGTGTTCCTAAAAAAGTATTTATAATTTTTTCTTGCAGTAATAATCAAGGCTCTTAATATACAAGACAAAGTAGCTAATTTCCCATTACTGTGTGGCACCTTATCTAGGTTTGCATTTTATTTTTCTTATTCACTTTTTTTTTTTTTAATTTTAAAGCTTTTGAGCTGCTTGCAAAATTATGGGACTTCACGTAGTTGCTTGGCTGCCATTCCTCATAAGTCAAAAAATCAATCCTGCAGAAAAAAATGGAAAAATTTACAAAACCTGCTAGCTTATCAGAACAGGGACTTGACAAAGCTCATACAACAGATTGAAAGATTGTGCGATAACACTTCTTAAGTTTCTGTTACATGCTGAAGGTAAATTTCAAGAAATATATTAGAAGTATCTTCAGTTTCAAGTTTCATATGTAGTGAAGGCCTTTCATCTTACAATATAACAGAGCTGTGACCTGTCCCAGTCTCAGGCTGTGCAACTCTCAGGTAGTTTCACTCTTCTATATCCTCATTGTACTTGACACATGAAGGCATTACCTCACCTCTGTGCGGTCACGCTCCGTGGGTCACTGATCAGTGACCAGCCTTGCCCGGCCCCTGGCCAGAAGCGTGCGCAGCTGTCGGTAGGGCCCGCTGGACAGATCCGCAGAAACCCACCCGGTGGGTTCTTGGCAAGCAAGCACTGGATGTAAATTGCAGCTATGGCGAAGGAGGAAAAGGAGGCTCTCTTCTGAGGTGTAACAGGAGAGGTTTTATTACCTGGACATCACCTTAGGATGGTGAGCGAGAGAGAGAGCGAGCCGATCGTCCGGCCGCTTAAAAGGACAGGTGCCAAGGGGCGTGTACAAAAATCCCGTGTAGGGGATTTCCAGAACCTGTCCCAATCAGAAGCCGGGTCTCCCCGAGATTTCCAGAAGGGGGAGAGGCTTTCCTGAATGACTGGCAGGCTCCGGGGGAAGGGACAAACTTGGATGGACAGGAGGGTTTCCAGGGGAACAGCACCTTTGGGAAGGGGTAAACCAACTGCACATGCAGCTATAAACAGGGGGGTCTGGAATAAACCATTTTCCCAACTTAAATAACATTAATTATATAAACCCAAAACTTGTGAGCACAGCTCACGCACCACTACACCTCTGTATCCAGGGAACACATAACAGGCCTCTTCAGGCTCATGCAAAGCCCAGATATCTTCAGACTTGCTATGGCTGACAGTGTTTCCTCTATCAACACCAGCTTCTGTTTTCTTCTGCTGACACAGAAATGGCATTTGCAACCAATCCCCTTCTTTTTATTTAAAGAATTATGACTTTTTGTAAAAAGCAAGAATCTTTTATTTTCTTAATTCCTAAATAAGAGCTAATATTATCCCCTTATACTGTGTTGCCCCAGCTTTTGCTGCTGGAAGGTCCTTCCCCAGCTCTGCATGTGGGCTGTCTCTTGCCCCTTCTCACAGAAGCTTCCAGTGTAGTCCACATCCCAGTCTCTTCCACCAGTGAGAAGCCAGCTGGTAAACTAGATTTTAAACAGCCCCCTCCTAATATTTTGACATTTAATGAAGAGATACTTAGCCTAGGTGCCAAGACTGTTTCTGAAAAAGTGAAATGGTTTATTATCTTGCTATGTAATTGAGAATCTGTGAATAAAGTAGAAAAATAAATATTAACTCCTAGGGCAAGAAAGTGCTTGAATTGCTTGTATGTCCCATCTGAGAGCAACTAGAATTTTTTCCTTCCATAAATGCTTTTTAATTGACTTATAAAGAACACAAAGAAGAGTTGGTCTAACTTCTCTGAGGTGAGATGTAAAGCAGGGTAAATTTATCTCACAGTATTATTTTTATGCTTTAAAGCCAAACAGCTATAGCATTTGCCAAGAATCAAATGTTTATTTGTTTAAACAATTTCAGCATCTATGACTTGCTTTAGATTTTTGACAATAACTTACATTTGTAAGGAGTGAAAAATCAACAATCACATCAACATTTCTGAGATTCCAATGTCCAGAGAATTTCAGTGGTTTTATTTACATTTATAACCTTGTATCTGACTATTACTTTTCTTCAGTCTTGAAAGAAAATGAAGGCTTGTGCATCATGCCCAGAAAATCAAAAGGCTTTGCTGAGTTGACCTTTGTTGGATGCTCAGTGCCCACGAAGTTGCTCTATCACTCCCCCTTCTCAGTGGGACAGGGAAGAGAAAATAAGATGGAAAACAACTTGTAGGTTGAGATAAAGGCGTTTACTACAGCAAAAGCAAAAGTCTGTGTGTGCCCAAACAAAGAGGGAAAAAATAAATTATTCTCTACTTTCCATCAGCGAGCAATGTCCAACCACATGTCCCAATGTCCCAATCCTAGGAAGTGGGGCTTCAGCATGGGTCTCCAGAAGGCAAACTTTGAAACTAACAAATGCCCACCTTCCTCCTACTTTTCTTAACTTTTATAGCTAAGCTGATATCATATGGTATGGAAAATCTCTTAGGTTAATTTGGGTCAGCTATTCCAGCTGTGTCACCTCCCAGGATCTTCCCAGCATTCTGCTTGGGGGTGGAATGTTGGGGTGACAGTGCTGATGCTGTGCCAGCGCTGCTCAGCAGTAGTCAAAACATTGGTGTGTTATTAACACCTTTCCAGCTACCAAGGCACAGCACAGCACTGTGAGGGCTGTTGTGGGGAAAATTAACTCCGACTCAGCCAGACCAAATACACAGATCCATGTAAAAAAAAAACAAAACAAAACAAAACAAAACCTGGCAAAGCAGAGACAACAAAAGAAGTTTCTGAGCTCAGAATTTTGTTTGGAAATGTTCTTTTTTTCGTAGCTCTTATTATACTCCCTGTAAAGCCTGCTGTTACCACCTGAAATGTCACCTCAGGTGTCCCAAATAATTTAGAAACTTTGGCCCTGTATTGAAAAACTTCAGAGGATGGTACAATGCTTGGTGTGACATGTGGCTCAGTACCAAGCATGACTTTGAACTCTGTGGAGGTAAAGACGGTCAACTTTGGTGCTGTTCAGTTTGGTGCCAGCTTGGCACTCTCTCTGTGCCCTGATACAGTCTGGGACCACAGTTCTGTCACTAACCAGTGCTTTGTAAAAGATGAGGTGAAAACGCAGAATTTCTGTACAATCATAGGGCAGGATCACAGTCGTGCTATACTGTAACCGATGTCTGTTGTGTGTGAAGAGTAAGAGGGGATGTTCTGAGCTGGGCAAACTAAACTACACCCTAGATTTGTGAAATTACAATCCTCCAAATGACTTTGCAGTGTGGGGAGAGAGTGAAGAGAGGCTTAAATAGTAAGAATTGCCTGTTCCATTGCTCTTTCTCTGAGCAGACATCAGTAACACAACAATTCTAGAAGATACAAGGACTTGTATAAGATTAAATTACCTTAGTCAAGGTTAATTGAAGAGGAATGGTGAAATTCAAATTAGAAACAATGTATGTTACATTTAAATATAAAACCAGAAAGGAGGTGTGACTTGCCAACAAGGATTACAAATGGTGCTGCATAGCAACAAACCATATAAGGGCTAAAGCATTTTAAGGTCTAGGCTGCAAGGCTAGTGCCTTTTTTTTCCCCCAACAGTTATTGCCTTTTCCTAAATTCTTGGTCATTTCAGAAGACTAAGAATTAGGACTTGTTACACATTCCTGTGTGCCACACTGAAAAAGTTAGTGTTCAAGAGAGCATCCCTAGTTCTTAACTGCCCTTTTCTTTCATGGCACCCACTGATGGGTGCACTTGTCCAGTGCGTGTGTCTGCGCTGGGTATCATGCAACAGGCACGTACATGATGTGAAGACCTATCTGGAGGCGCTCTGTGTGCTCAGTAGGAGACCTGCAGGTTACCTTGCCAGCAGAAGCTGGTGAGGTTTCAGGGGTTAGGCAGGGGCTCAAAGAATTTTGAAAAACATCAATTTTTAACTTGTCCTTGTTAATTTCTTAAATAAGTTCCACTGTGGAAAAAATCAGTATGATTCATGGGCACACACTTTTGATACTTCTAGGCAAGTAAAGGATAGTCGGAGAAGGTGAAGTGTTTTCCCTAAATATGCACTAGCTGGAATGTGACTCAGTGCCTTGAAGTTCTCCATGGCAGACTGATCTTCTGGAAAGCAAAACCACTTCTGAACAATGGTATCATTTGTTTGTTGGAAATACCTTTTCTACAAAAGAGTAATGTATGTGGACTATCATCAAATGAGAGTTTCTCACAGAACTTAAATGACCGAACCCTTTGGTTTTCTGCTTTTGGTAAACTACATATGCCAGGAATTATGCATTAGAATAATTTAACACTAATATTAAGACTCAGAACATTTACCAGCAAGAATTACATTTTTTTTTTCACTTTGGCTAAGAATTTAGTTACATTTTTAGAAGACTACTGTTGTTTCTAGTTTCAAACTAAGACTTTTGAGTCTTGCAAAGATCTGATCTAATGGTTTTTACTTTTCTTTTGCCTTTAATATTTAGCACTTATTTACTAATAAATGTTTGTTCATTAAGTGCTTTATAGTTTCAAAATGTCATATGATAACTCATTATTAACAAACAGAATTTTAAAAAGAAATCCTGGGAAACTGTGTTTTATAAAACCATTGCAACTTAACTTACATCAAACTGATGCACAGTACAGTGGTTAGTGTACTCTAGTATGACTGAACATATGGGGAGAACTTCAGATGATAAAAATTGTTTCATATAGGAGATGTCAAGGCAAAATTCTCAATGTTGAGGCAACTCTATTTACTCTTAGCTGCTGTGGGTTCCATGTCTATGTCCAGGTCTGACAGAGCACAGTAGAAGAGCATCTGAACATACTTTGTTGTTGTAGCTGTAGTGGCAAAAAATGAGGGAGAAAAATTTATAATATATAGTAGACATATGTCTGGATTTTGAGGATTCAAAAATACTACACAGATATTAGGAAAATCTTGAAACAACTTAATCAATAGAATTAAGCATATGTTATAAATAGCTAAAGGCAAAAGCAGTCAATAATTAAACAGAAATTCTTGTTTAGTCAGATTTTCATCAACATTTTCATTGAATTGATAGCTGAATTCAAAGTATAATAAATAAAAATATTAAAGATTTGCTTTTCAAGACTGCCTCAATTTGAGGACTGGCAACTACCCTTCAAGCCAATAATTAATTATTTCATTGTTTCTGAAAATCTGTGGACTCCTCTGATTTGGATTGTTCCATTCCTTGGGTGGAAAGTGAAGCAAAGGTGTTCTGGTATTTCTGCCTTCCAGGGTATTAAAAAGCTTAGGTTTAGTATTCACAATCCTACATGGCTTTAATTGAGCCAACATACTGAAATGGTTTGGCACCACAAATATCAGATGACCATATGACATCCACATATATTGGACTGTTTTGTACAGGTAAGCATGGTTTTGTTTCCAGGACCATGTGATAAAGCAGATGATTTCAGACATGCCACATATCAAAGCACAGAAAAATGTCATAAAGAAAAGGATCTTAGGAAAAATTATTCTCTCCTTCTGACCAAGGTTTTGACATGATGACTGAGACATGGTGCTGCTTACCAGAGAGCCAAAGTAGACATTTAGGTCGTTTTTCAACTGGCAGATAGACTCCCAAATAATATGCAGGAATGCCTGAGAGGGCAATACCAATACCAATAAGGGAATTGATTGTATCACTGTAGAGAGGCACTATAACCAGGAATAGGGAACACAAACAATATACTATAGGGAAGAAGAGGCTAAGCTGTGAAGACAAAAAAAAAATACAGTGTTTGTTAAAAGATGCAACAAATACTCTGTTGTAAAAATTCAGGCTTTGCAGATTGAAGTTAGACATGCCAATAATAAAAATATCTACTGAATCTTCTGACTGCTTACAGTCAGCATAATTTGTTAGCTTCTGTGTACGCTGCTGAGAACCTCTTATTTGGTACACATCTGAGCATCTGACTATTTTAGTTTTTTCAGGCCTGCATAAACTCAATTCCTTTACAATTAGTAAAAGATCAACCTTTGAAAGAAGTACTTTAAGTAATGGGTAACTTTCTCTCCAAATTCAGTTCTGAATTTTAACGTGTAGTTTTGGTTGGGAACTAGTTCACTAGACCTTCAATTACCATCTTGATGTTGTAGAACTAATGGACTGATATACCACCTTTTTGTGGGGGCACTTAAAAATATCACAAATAAAGAGAGTTGGGGCACAAAGCTGATAAGAAGACTGGAGCACCTTCTCTATGACATCAGGTTGAGAAAGTTGGGGCTGTTCAGCCAAGAGAAGAAAAGGTTGCATGGACACCTCATGGCAACCTTCCACTGTTTTAAGGGGGTCTACAGGGAAGCTGGAGAGAGATTCTTTGTCAGGAACTGTAGTGATAGGACAAGGAGTAGTGGGTAAAAACAGAAACAGGATAAATTTAGGTTAGGTATTAGGAAGAAATTCTTTACTGTGAAAGTGGTGAGACACTGGAACAGGTTGCCCAGGGAGGTTGTGGATGCCCCAACTCTGGAAGTAGTTCAGGGCTAGGCTGAATAAATCCCTAAGCAACCTGGTCTGGTGGAAATTGTCCCTGCCTGTGGCAGGGATGTTTAGGACTAGGTGATCTTAAAGGTTCATTCCAAACCTTAACATTTTATGATTTTATGAAAGTTTCATAGAACGAATTCTTTTTTCACTATTTTTTTTACTGTCTCTAGGAGTGAGCCCTCTCAAGGGTCCAGGAGTTGACATTTGAATACCAGTTGAAATTGGTGAGAGTTTACCAGTATAAATACATTTTGTTTTCCTTACAAATATTAAAAATGTAAATTGATGAAAAGCAACTGCTATATTTCAGATAAGAAAATGATGTATGTGGAGTTGTGGTGGTGACTAAGCTTGGGAATGCTGACAGGAATTAAACAGTCATTGTGTATAATCTGACTGTGATCCTTAGTAGAGTCAGAAGCAAAACTGCCAATAAGGCAAGATTTAATCTTTATCTTTCACATATTTTGTGGGAAAGTTTGGAAATTGAGTGTGAACATGCTTCAGGAAAATTCAGTCTGCTGTGGAACATTGGGAAGGTTTCTAGCAGGATGTGCTTAGGATATTTTATGTCTTTGTTTGAAACTTTTTAAAAATTAATCAGGATGTTACACTTAAATGGAAAGAAAATGTGTTTGTAAAAATGATGCAGGAGTTTAGGAAGAGATATTGACAAAGAAGAAATGTTTGGGGGAGTGTAATTTGTAATTCTCTTGATTTTTACTGCATCACTTCAGAGCCAAAATGCAGGTCATGGAGCTAACAAACAGGAGTCAGTGCATGAGATTGTGTGCCTTCTGTGTGTTTTCATCCTTGCTTCTGGGACAATCACTGGTTTAAAACTAGAAACAAGTTTTAAGCACACTTCGTTTCTGTGCAGTCTCCCTTGTCTAACTGATAGTCAAATGCTCTTCTAAGTCAATCATTAAACTTGCATTTTACTGTCTATGACCACTATGCAGTGGGAGGGAACATTCAAAATATTTGAATATATTTGATTATTTAAGCTAACTTCTGTGTGGGCAGAATTGTGGACATTTATGGGCTTTGGAGGGATTTTACTGTGTTTGTTAAATTGTGTTGGTTTGATCAGAGTGTTAACCTCTCTGGAGCCTCCATCACCAGCTCTGCTGAGGTCTGCTGGTCTTCCAGGATGGCCTAAGAACCCCAGAAATTTATTTATTCCTTATTTGTTTTGAAACAAAAATTATAAGTCTGAATGAAAGAAGAATAAATGGTAATTTCAATCTCAGAGCAAAACTACCAGAACAGATGTTCTTGTGGACTTTAATGGGTTTTGCTCCTTTATCTTGTATTTTGAAAGAATTTATATGGCTAATAAATCAATAACATAACTGCTATGGTTGTGAGATTAAAGAGCATATAAACACATGCATTAGCTGGCTTTTAGAGCTTTCTTCCTGTCTTTCTTACTTACTTTAACAGGCCGTGGTCTATGTGGCTGAGTATATCTCAAATATATTAGTCCTGCAATAGATAGACCCACAAAGAGCCAGTAGTTGAAGCAGTAGTAATTAATAAGGAGGAAAACATCTTCCACAAGCAGATAAAGCAAAGTCATTAAGCCCTAGAGATAATAGAAACAAAGATTTTTAATGTGAAAATAAAGACAAAATAAAACCATAAACTGGTCTGTTTCCAACTTATTTGTATGGGCTTAGGATATCAGGTCCTTGAAAGAGGGACCCAGTCCATTCACAAATTGAGGCCATTAGAGTAAATTTTGTGCTCTGCAGGTGTGCTATACTGCCTGCACAGAAAGACCTAAACCACCAGGAATTTAATGTCTATTTTAACAGATGAGCAGAAAAAACTTTCACTTTCCACATGAAAAATGTGAACGGTGGTATATTTAGAGAGTAAAAATCATCTTAGTAGTGCAAACAGAATCCCTGTGAGAAGTCTTCATAATGAGATGATAATTTTTAGCAAATTATTTAATGTCAAATGGGCAGTATGATAATCTATTCATAAATGATATCTAACACAGGGCAATGGCAGACACCAAATAAAATGCATGCTCAAATACATGGATTATTTATGAAAATAATTTCCAGTAATTCTATAACTTGGTGGTTCCACAATTTTGTGTCACAAGATCTCATTTGTATAGTGGCAGCAGAAAAAAGTCAACAGGGCTATAGGCATCCAATGGTAGAATTTTAATTATAAGAGCTTTGTCACTCCTGTTATAGCTATAGTTGTAGAATATCAGCCTACAGCAGGGCCAAAGAGATGCTCCTGATATATTCTCCTCCAGTGGCACTCTAAAAGCTCACATTGAAGACTTAAACAGCTCCTGTCTATATCACTACATATTTAGCCATTCTCTGTTTTCTCAGCAATGCTATTATACTTCTTACTAATATTGTTTGGAGAGCATATGAACATGAATCAAGCCATTATCCTTCCACTGAAAAAAACCCCTCTGTCAGACCAAATAACACCACCCCCACCCCCTGAATGAGTTTTTGAATTTGTGGGCATTAGAAGATGTCTCCAGGGTGGGAGAAGCCTGTGAGAAGTCCAGGCCAGAGCAGAAGTGTTTTATCCGAGATCCAAACCCCAACTGCCCCAGCCAGGCACGAGTCTGAGGTGTCACTTACATTGAACAGGAGAGCAGGGACTGGTGTGAAGCACTTTATGTGAATCAAGCTTAGACTGACAGGGAGGTGTCCTTCCCTGGCTCCAACATAGAAAAGCCTAAAAAAAGACTAAGGAAACTCAACCATAGGAATAGCTTTTTGCTTCCTGACAAAGCAAAGAAATAATTCTTTTATTACTCCATTTTAAGTGCTGCTCTCTTCTCAAGTGGCTTTAGTTTATCAAATGGTGCTGATCATGAGAAGAAGACTGATTGTAACAATACCTCCATTATAAATGAATGACTTGACATGGCAAAAATTACCAAACAGTAGTAAAGAATGCAGACTAATGATTCCTTTTAAATTATTTGAAATAAATCTTATATTTCATACCGAGATGCTGCAATAATTGATGAGTTTAAGCCACTATAGCAAGACATGGCCACTGCTATAGGAATTACCCACTTGGCATGACTAAGGGTTTCACCTCCAAATGTCTGTAACAGAAAAAAAAAATGGTGAGGCCCTCTATGTTAGGCATATGGATAATCCTGAGAAACTATCACAAAAATACATCATCCCAAACGTAGTGTCATAGCCCATGCTTTTTTATGACACCCAATAATGACTTAGGAAACTAGAATTTGGAAAAGCTGATCAGCATCAAAATAAAATTGGCAGATACATTAAAAAAGATTTAAAAAATTCTAAGCCTAGATTAATTCAGTGATGGAAAAGATGACGTATTGGCTTTAAAGTATTCTGAGAAATCCCAGCTGTAGTAATCCATGAATTATAATTTTATTTCTGTATAAAATATTGATAAGGTTTTAGAAAACATTTCAGTGAACACTTCTGCCTTGAAAATATTGCTGTGGTCATGCAGTGTTAAACATTACACACTGTACATTAGAACGATAACAAAAGAACTTGGTCCTCCAACCACCCAGACTTTCTATAGCTCTTTGATCCTGGCAAAAGCCTCTTTCCTATGATGTGGTGTTAAGAGGAGGATTTGCAGAGTATACAAGACAATATTTCAAGAGTGTATTTATTGGATACTTTTTTGATATCACCTTCTAATATACCAGTATTGTAACATGAAAAAAATGTTTCAAGCAGCCTTCAGCATGACAGTATTTCAGCTGTTTGCCAAGCATGCTACCTGAAATTTTCCTGTAGTGTCTTTTGTTTGGGTTATGTTCTACTTACTTACCACAGCCACTGCATCACTTGTGAGGAGAGCTGACATGTCCAACACTACATAGTATGCTATATTAGTCAATAAGTAAATAATAGCTACAATAGGCATTGAAATTGCAATAGAAAGAGGTAGGTTCCTGCAAAAGGAAAATGGAAAAATTGTTTCATGTTATTTAAATGAGAAATACTTAATAGAAGATCGTTCTCATTTTGAATCAGAGGATTACAAAATAACATGCAACTATGTGTGAAATAATTCCATTAAAAGCTTAGTTTGTTGCTTGTGTGCCTGTCACAAGCTAAAAAACCCCCAAAAAAACACCTTAAAACATTCATACATGTAAATTTAATACACTGTCTGTTATATACAGCAATTTAAGAGAGCTCTCAAACAATGAGATTTAAGTGCAGACTTAGGTATTTTTTTGATTGTGGCATTTTTTTCCTGACTCATAACCTATGCATGTCCCAAGACAAGATGGACTACGTTAAGCTTGAATGGCTGATGCACACAACTCCCACAGGGCTGACATCCTCACAGAAGGAAGAGATGACATTTGCCCATAAATGGTAATGCTGAAGATCACATCATATAAAGCCATAAATCTGACAGAGTCTTAATCTACAGGTGGCAAAAAACGTCTTGGAAAAGTAATTCTGTCTAACTGAAAAGAAGCAGGAAATTTTAGAGAGCTAGATGCACCTTTGCTTTTCATTGCTTTCAGCAGGGATTTGTTCTCCTTTAAAAATTGTAGTCTGAAGTGTAAGATGTAAAATACACATATACAGGTAAATGATTCATTAGTGTGATACAACCGATAAATGAGCACAATAATCAGAAAGAGTTCTCCTACTTAGTCCTTCATTTGAAGAAAATAAGGTTTTTGCAGAGAAAATAATTTGATTGATTTCCAATCAGAAACAAATACAGAGTGGCTTGTCCTGCCATCACCTGTCAGTGATTCAAAGGAAAAGCATGTGTTTACCTCTCAGGATTCTGCATTTCCTCGGTGACATAGTTGAGCGTGTCCCATCCAGAGTAGGAGAAGAGGGCAGAGTAGAGAGCCAGGGTGATCATCCCTGGGTTTGTTGCTGAGCCCTCGAATGGAGCTCTCAGGTTTTCTGTTTGCCCTGTACAAATGGCAGGTGTCAATTGCCTGTTATATTTCAAGGATTGCAACTTAGAAAGGCACTACACCTGAAGTGTCAGCTAACCAAATGGAAATAACCCCCCATTGCATTCAGGTGGTTTGATTACTGTATCTAAAAGTGCACAACATACATTTTTACTTAACAAACAGGAGAGTTTCAGTCAGATGTTCAGACAGCTACACTTGCACAGGGAGAAAACAGAACATTTTCACATGACTGTTATTTGCATGTGACTTATATAATTCTACCAGAATTCAGAGTCCTCTTCTGACATTACTGCTGATCCTACTGAAGGAGGGAGCCATACCAAGGACATGCAGTACCCTGTCAGCCAGGATGAGGTACTTGGCAAACCCAATTTCAGTTCCTGAATCTGTCTCAAATTTCTTCCTAATAGCTGTGCCCTTATTTTCACCAGATGAATTAGTGGCCACTAGAGGGGGACCTCCTTTAGGCATGGTTTGCAGTGGGATGCTCTGACCCACAAGGGTGTTCCCCAAAACTAAGAGATGAGATTAAAAATCTTTCCTTTCAAACTTCTGCTCCATCAGTTGAGATGACAACCTGCAGAATGCTGCAAAATAGGCAAAATGTTAGTGAAACTGCATAAGCCTTTGCTACCATCTTGAAAGGGGAAGGAAGGCCTTATTGAGTTTGAGAAGGAAAGTCTACTATGAAAATGAAACTGGATTAAGTATTAAGGGAAGACAGAAACATGCTGAAACTTCAGTTAGGAAAGAAGGTAATGTCTTTTTTGTAAAGTAAAAGCACAGATTCAACTAAGGAATTTATAGATACTATGAAAGCAATTCAGTCAGTGAAGAGCAGGAGATTGTTGGAACCAAAGAAGAGAAGCTATGAGATGTACACATACTTTGGAGAAGAAAATGGTTGGAAACAAAAAGAAAGAAAAATCAAAAATGTTCAAGAAAAGTTTGTTTGTTTGTTTGTTTGTTTGTTTGTTTTGGGGTGGGTTTTTTGTGTTTGTTTTTTTTTTTTTTGTTAAAGACAGCTCATATTCAAAATCAGGTATATTTACAGTCTCTTAACACAAGAAGTGTATCCAAGCACATCAGAAAGGCTATGGCAGGGCTAAAGCATCATAACTATTCTTTTCATTACAACAGATGCTGAGTTTAAAAGGGTCATTGACCTGATCACAGCTTCTTCCAGAAGCCTACATCATTCTTCCTCCAAGTCTTTCTGGTACTTAAATGCTCAGTTCTGCTTAAACAAAGCAGGGATGAGACCTTTGCTACCAGTAAAAGCTCTCAACATTTCGTGTGCCTCACCATAATGTTTCCTTTATGCTTTAACTCTACCTGAGCCCACAGAGCAATGTAGAGGAAATAAAGTGGGCTATATGTGGGACCAGAGGGAGCAGCCCCTGGCATACCAGTGAGCAGGACAGGAGGCAATTTTGAAGGATTGAAAGCAGGGGCAATGCTGCTACAAAGGTGACATCACAGAATTACACTTTTGCAAAACTGCAGCAGTTTTACGAGAGGAACTACTCCTTCATGCAACTGTGACCCTTAAGCCATGCTTCTTTTCTGAATCTTCACGTCTCTGCCCTTAGGACTGGGTTTGGTTGCCCAGGTTTTTTTAGACTTCAACCAACTGGTGACAACTGATGTGCAGAGGTAATGGCTAAACAAAAAAGCTTTCCTAAAGTCTTTACAGTGTAGGTTTACAGTGTAACAGCTGATGCATCTGCAGCCAAGCAAATGAGGAGGCCAGCAAACATGGAACAATAAGCATGATTATTAGGTTTGATAAGCTAATTTAGCAGGAGAAAAAGATAATTCCTAAACTGAAGAGGGGAAACGACCTTTATTTCATCTGAATAAAGATAAAATGGCTATACAGTTTAATAATTTCAAAGGAAATGAAAATGTAAAAACATTATTAATCTAAGTAGCACATCTAGAACTGGAAGAGACTTCACTGCACCAGAGGTCCAAATTAATAAAATCAAATCTATTGCCATATGCAAAGCTCTGAGGTAGCACCAGAATAAACGGCTCTCCAGCTTTTTAGTGTGTTCAGCTCAGTCCAGTTATTGCTGAACTCATCTGCCCTGTGATGCCTTACAGTAACACCATCCCACAGTGATTCACAGAACTGTACTGTTACAGTCTTCTCCTTTGTTTCTAGGAATAAACACGCCCTCCCACAAATCCCACCTGTGATTTACCCTCTCTGGTCATCTCCCCGGGCAGGGTGCTCTGGCTTGGGGGGGTGGTGCCGGTGGGGGAAGGTTGGTGGAGAGTGGTGGTGGGGGGAACTGTGAGAAGCAACACAATTTCTGTTTCCCTGTCTTGTTATAGGACAGGTAGTAATGCATGAGTCAAACACCGAGGCTGACTTTAAACTAGTCAACAGTAAAGTGATGCTAATTTAGCTGCTATTTGCTATTCAGACCAAGCAGCACAGGACTTGGCCTGAATAATTAACCCCTTTTTGCTTAACAAGCCTTAAAATAAATCTTATCTTCCTATGGCAGACTTTTTTTTTCCAGAATAAAAACACTTCATATAGAAGTCTTAAGGATCTCCCTACACAGATTTTGAAACTCACATATGGTTCATTTCATAGAATTTAGGTAAATGAAAATTATTCTTACCTTTACCAATTTTGTAAATGCCAACAGATATCACCAAGATAAGAGCCAGAACTTTCGCATATGTGAAAACATCTTGTACACGGATACCCCACTTTACATTAACACAATTAATAAATGTTAAGGAACCTGCAGAGAAAAAGAATATGCATGAAAGAAGCCCTGGGTGTTTAACATCACTTAAGTCATATTTCAAACCCATCTTTTCAGATACCACTCCTCTTTTAATAACTAAAACAGAATGAAATTTCACCACTTCGGGACCACTCAGATTTATTAAAATGAAATACCTGGTTTTAAATTTACACAATGGTTTTCTGAAGAATACTGTTTTCATGACAGTAGATAAGACAAAATACATTGGTTTTTGAATTTTAGGACTAACTCCTTCTCCTTTTATATAATATTTAAATTTTATTCAACTCAACAAAGTTGTTCATATGCAAAGGATAGTATTTCTTTATATCCTGTAATATCATAAATTTCTTCATGCTGAATTAAGCTCTAGTTTAGGTATAGAATAAGGACAACTCCTGCACAAAAATAGTTTGCATGCTGTGACAAGATACTGAATTGAGCCAAGCCAGCATGCTATTACTGTGCTCATGGCTTAGAAGTTGTGTGATTCACATTTTAGCCCTGAGTCTGAAGATTTTATAGCACTTACTTAGAGAGTCCTCTCAAGTCCCAGTTTTGACAGAATCTAACAAAAATACCAAAGAAGTTGGTTGCAGAGAGTGAGTGGGATCAACCAGTTTTCCTTTCCTCCTTTTGCCATATTCTCTGCAGTCAGGTTTGCCCCTTGGCTGGCAGCAGGTCCAGCCAGGGGCTGAGCCATGTACCCATCTGTTCTCACTCTAGCACACACGTGGCATCACAGGCAACTTCTCCCTCTGCAATCCCATGATTCAAAGCAGAGATAGATGAGGAAAGGTGTGCATTGGTACCAGGTATGAAGCCCAGCTAATGGAGGAGAGCAGAACAAATGTGGCATGATGACCTAGAGTGCTCTCAATCATGGATCAAAGTGGGCTATTTCTTATCTAGCAATCTTGTTGGTCTTTGTTCCTGTTTCCTTGACCTGCCTATAATCTATACTTCAGTTTTGAAAGGAAGAAAAAGGAGTTTGTAATGCTCAAAATAAAAATCATTTAGCAATCATTCTATATAGTAAGGGCACTAGCATGCAACCACACATGCTCAGAGAACTTCTTGCCTTCATTTCCATAAATGAATCTATGAATGATAGTGTCCCATCAGCCAGTTAGGACAGTGAACCATAGACATACATGTACCTTTAATCAAAAGTCACAATTACTCCCTGCCAAATTGCTGTAATTCTCCTCTCCCCATTAGTAATACCAACCCCAAACACAATACATCATAATAAAAGATTATTAGTTCCTAAGAACATGTTTTAGCTAGGTAATAATTATTTTCACAGAATGCAAAGAAATTGAAATTTAGAAAAACCTCCTCTGGCCACATACAATTACAGTTCCAAACTTCTAGCAATCACTACTTACATATACATGCAGCTGCAATCAACCTGACTGCATCATACGGTGGTTCACAATGGGGAAAAATTGGCTGAACAATATAGTTAGCAAATGTGATTGCTATCACTGCCTGTGTTGTTGGTTCGATAATTAGCAAGGAAGACCAGAGTCTGATGAAGGCCACAAGAGCCCCAAATGCCTCCAGGATATAAGCATAACTGCCTCCAGATTTCGTGATGGATGTTCCCAGTTCAACGTAACACAAAGCTCCAAACAGGGAAAGAATCCCACCAAGCGCCCAGATGACCAGTGAGAGTCCATAGGAAGCACTGTACATTAAAACACCTCTGGGTGATACAAATATGCCAGAGCCAATCATGTTCCCTACGATTAGAGAAACTCCATTTAGTAATGTAATTTCTTTTTTCATCTGCATTTTTTCACTTGTCTGTGCCATATTGTCCATTCCAGCTTTTGCATTCTTAGTTCTGGACTTTTTATCACAGCATATTTGCCAAGGGGTTGGCATCTTCAAATCACATTACCTGAAAACAAGAGGAGAGAACATCTTTTGTAATGCATGTAGCATCAGAGATATGGATAAGATAATTAACGTACAAGGTATAAATGATACAAAGAATAACTATTTTTCCTGATTTTACCCTGTAGTTCAGGAACAGCCCACTAGTGAATTTTCTTAACTTTCATGGTTGCATACGTTTTCAATGGATAAATATGAGACCACTGTCCTTGTTTATAGATTGTGAAGCTTTTGTTAACTCTCAGTTCGCTATTATTATTTGTCTTGAATTGTAATTCTACCTTATGTTATTGAAAATATTTTAAGGAAGAAGAAGACACTGTATCCCTGGAAACACGTTCTAATACTGCTGGAGGGTCCTCTACAAGAATAGCTCCTCCTAAACTTTGTTCTTATCCCTGAAAGAAATTTAACTTCATTATTATTTGTTTCATCAAATGATATTCACTCTGCTGAGGAACACCAGAGAAAAGACAGAAAAAGAGCCTCAAAATCTTTAATTTCACAAGGTAAATGTTAATATGAGGGTAAAAAAAGAGTTTTACTGATCCTACAGATGATTGCTGCTACAGTGAATAATGCAACGTGGTCAGCTGTTGCAGCTAGGGAGGCTGCAAGGCCTCCATGGCGATCTGAAGCCTGAGATAAGGAAATGCAAGTCACGATGAGTGGCCAAAAAGAAGCCCCTTGCCGCCTTCGGACCCCTCTTATCTATCTGTAAGACTATAGGCCAAAATTGTACCCTACTCTCCCATTGGTCCACTTTTCAAAACCCCTCTACCCTATATAAACCCCAAATATTCCCCTGTTAAGTTAAGAGAGAAGCTGTCCCTGCCACCCTTCAAAGAGGATGCCGAAAATAAAGGACATCATCTGAGGATCTGCATACGCCTCCCTCCTCTCTCTCCCTGTGTCTGCCAAGGCACTTAGCAAGCAAAGCTGGATTCACTGCTAAAGAGCTGATCACTGCTAAGAGCTATCACACTGCTGAGCCGAAATTGCTTGCTAAGTTTGCCTGAGGCCTTGATACCTCGCCAGAGCTTTGGGTTGAGTGGCTCCGAAAGGTGTCATTCTATCCGGGACTTACGGCCAGAATTGGACCCTCAGAAGGTATTGAAAAAGTCCCCAATAGTCAGCTATTAACCTCACTTGACTTCTCAGGAGAAGCCACTAAGATTCACAGGGACTGAGTCTGGAACACACTGTCCCTGGAATGCTTCAGTATAAGACAGTCCAAAAAAACATGCCTGTAAAAGCATCTCCCTCTGGTGCTCGCAGGACATGATCCAGGTATGCTGGGAGCTGGGAAAAACGACCTAACTGCATAGCTCCATGGATCAGTCAACTTGTGCACACATGCACACCTCTGGGGCTGAAGTCCCTGGGCATGAGGAACCCAGGACTGCAGTGATTGTCTCAGTTCTCAAGTCCTGCTGATGTATGAGGGCACTTAGACCAACGGCCCATTTTTGGTGTCTGTCTCAAAAGACATTTGTTTCTCCTTCCCTCCCTGCCTCCACACACACTCTAAAGCACTTCTGAAGATAACTTCCTCAAAATCCTATGACCTAGATCCAAGTTCCCTGAGTAGAACAAAGCTCATCCATGCAGCACTGGCAAAACAAAACCTGTTTGATTATAAATTTACACATTACACATGATTCACAAATTTATATTGTTAAAATGTGGGCCAATGGCTGGTTTAAAACAATCTGCCCTCTCCAAACTTCCTGAAAGATTTGCTTTCCTTTGTAAAGTATGACTGTTTTAGTAACCCTGTTTTGGCAGTTAGCCTTGTTTCTTTTTTCACCTATAGAATTTTTTCCCAAGAGTTGCAAGGCAACTAATTGCTGGGTACTTATCAGTGCTCAGGTGAAACAAAGCATGGAGGCTGGGTGGAGGCTGGCACTTGGCTACTACACCCTTTGTCGCCAGGAGTTTCCCCCGGAGGGCGGGGAGAAAGACGAGGGCTGGGGGGCAGCTTCACTTTTAGTGTGGTCTGCATCGGGAGAAGACGAGGCTGCCGTTGCTGCGTGGTTTTTTCACTGGCACCACCGGGATCTGATCCTGAAGAGAGCTACCATCATCTGCTCGTGTGCCCAGGAAAATCCTGATTTCTCCTTTTGCTGCTCTGCTGGAGCTGGCTCAGCCCTGTCCCATTGCCTCGGCACTGCTTTAAAGCTGCTCTGCGCCGCGGCCCCACACTGCCTTCCCTGCTGGACATCCCTGCCCTCCAGTGACCACCGACGGAGCTCTGAATTTCATCTGATCCACCAGCCCGGGATCCCCCACCGTTCCAGCTTGGTACCTTTTTTTTGGAGTCCCCAGAGACCAGACTGCCCCGGGTTTTGTGAAACCAAGCTCCATCAAGGTCCCTGGTCCTGTTTTTCTCTATTAATTGCTGTAGTAGTTGTTGTTTGTTTGCCTTGTTATACCTATTAGTAAAGAACTGTTATTCCTATTCCCATATCTCTGCCTGAGAGCTGTTTTAATTTTCTAAATTATAATAATTTGAGGGAAGGGGATTTGAATTATCCATTCCAAGAGAGGCCCTGCCTCTCTTTAGCAGATACCTGTCTTCTTTCAAAACCAAGACAGATTTTGGTGCCCAAGTGTGGGGCTTGAGGGCATTGAGAGAAAAAAGGAATAACAGTTCTTAAGTGACCTGATTTCTTGTGCACTGGATATAGAAACCTCGATAGGTAACGCCATGTGGTCTAACTTATCCTGGTTCAGGTGGCATGTGGTTGTGGCTTTATTTTGCCCATTTGCAGGCCCTTACCTAAACATGGGCCCTGTAACAAAAGCTACTGTGGCTGTTATCCAGTTTGTTTTATGGGCTGATAAGGTGAGGAATTCACTGATTTTTAACTTGCTCTGGACAGCAGGCACGTGGATACGTGGCTATCACACACTAAGTGGGTGTATTTGGGGTTACTTTAAGAATGGTACTTTCTGTGAGGAAATGACAGTGGGGGAAGTTTTCCAGACCTTTAGCCAGTTCCTTATGTCTACTCCACCAGCTTTTGAAGAGTTCAAATTTCCTCTAGAAACTAACCAAATGTTGCTGATGATCCTAGCTTATTTAGCTTTCAAAGATAAGGTGAGGTCAATTTGGAGCATGGCACAGACTAGGGATATTGCTGTGGGGCCTGACACTGCCCCAGAGACTAGAGATACTGCTGTAGAGCTTGATACTGCCCCAGAGGCTAGAGATACTGCCGTAAGGCATGATACTGCCCCAGAGGCTGGGAATGCTGCCATAGAGCCTGATATTGCCCCACAGACTGGGGATGCTGGCCCACTGCCTGACCCTGCCCCACAGCCCACCCCAGAAATGAACAACCCTGATTGGGTGGGGGTTCTAGTGAAAGAGATACGTGAGATGGGCCAGGTGCTGAAAGAATACACTTCCCCAGCTGGTGGGAAGCCCTCCCCTTGCCCTGAAAAGGGAGAATCCGATGGTGCAGCAGTAGAACCCACAGACATTACAACCGTCCAGGTCCCAGCTGAACCACAAGAGCAGTCACAACCAGCTGCAGTTGCCCCTGTAGAAACGAAGAAGTATAAGATGAAATCAGAGCACCCAGGTAATAAGGATAAGAAAGGAGGGCCCTCACAGCCCACAGGGGAGCCAGAGGTTGAGATTATCACTGAGTCCCTGACATATGAAAGTCTACGTAATCTGCAAAAAGATATTGCATGACGGGGATGTGAGGCTTATACAACTTGGTTACTTCGGGTTTGGGACCTTATAGGTACAGGCGTGCAACTGGATGGTGGTGAGGCAAGGAATTTGGGACCCTTGACCCAGGACTCAGGGGTGAATCAAGTATTTGTGAGGGAGCAAGGGCCCCTTCCCCTCTGGGAATGACTTTTAATGAGTGTAAGGGAGAGGTTTGTCCACAGAGACAGAATGCAGGAGCACCATCATAGAAGTCACTGGAAGACCCTTGAAGAAGGGATCCAACAGCTGAGGGAAGTGGCAATATTAGAGGTACTCTTTGGGAGGGGTGGACAGCATGGTAATGACCCTGACAAGGTCAGGTGCACAGGGCAGATGTTGTGGAACTTGGCAAGTAAAGGGCCATCTCAATACACCACCTTCATTGCAATGATCAATCCTGATAGCAACCGAGAGACAGTGGGTTCTGTCGCCAACAGGCTCAGAAATTATGAGAGTATGATCAGTGGCCCAATGCAGACTCAGGTCTCTGCCGTAGTTAAGGAACTCAAAGAGAAGATAAGGGAGGTGAGGGAGGAGATGAGGAGGAACAGTTCCCATGCGGCACCGGTGCGAGTCACAGGCCCCAGAGTCAGAGCCCAGCACCCTCCAGCTAGAGAGAGAGGGTACACCCCAAGGGCTGACCTGTGGTTTTTCCTGCGTGATCATGGGGAAGACATGGGAAGGTGGGATGGAAAACCCATTTCTGCCCTGGCAGCACGGGTGCATGAGCTCAAGGAGAGAAACACTAACCAAGGGGGTCCAGCTAAAATGAAGGTAGCCTCAACCTCCCATGACTGAGCCACCAGGTATTATAGAAGTGAAGATGATATGTCAGATCCCCTTGAAGGAACCTCTACTGCGTATGCCCACGAAGAGAATAATAACCAGTGCTAGAGGGGCCCTGCCTCTAGCCAGGAAGAGGCATGGGAAAACCAAGTCTTTTGGACTGTGTGGATTTGATGGCCTGGCACATCAGAGCCACAGAAATATGAAGCTTTGGTAGATACTGGTGCGCAGTGTACCCTGATGCCATCGGGACATGTGGGGGCAGAACCCATTTCCATTGCTGGAGTGACAGGGGGATCACAGCAACTGACTCTGGTGGAAGCCAAGGTGAGCCTGACCAAGAAAGAGTGGCAGAAACATCTGATTGCAACTGGCCCAAAGGCCCCATGTATCCTGGGCATTGACTTCCTCAGGAATAGGTATTACAAAGACCCTAAGGGACTCAGATGGGCTTTTAGAATAGCTGCTGTAGAGGCAGAGGGCATCAAGAAATTGAACACCTTGCCTGGACTGTCAGAGAACCCATCTGCAGTAGGACACCTGAAGGTAGAAGAACAACGAGTGCCAGTTGCCACCTCGACGGTGCACTGCCGGCAGTATCGGACCAATCGAGATGCCGTGATCCCCATCCACAAGATGATCCGGGAGCTGGAGAGCCAAGGGGTAGTCAGCAAAACCCACTCACCCTTCAACAGCCCCATCTGGCCTGTGCGCAAGTCTGATGGAGAATGGAGACTGACTGTAGACTATCGTGCATTGAATGAAGTGACACCACCGCTGAGCGCTGCTGTGCCGGACATGCTGGAACTCCAGTACGAGCTGGAGTCCAAGGCAGCGAAGTGGTACGCCACTATTGACATTGCAAATGCGTTTTTCTCCATTCCTCTGGCTGCAGAGTGCAGGCCTCAGTTTGCGTTCACATGGAGGGGTGTGCAGTATACCTAGAACCGACTGCCCCAGGGGTGGAAGCACAGTCCCACCATCTGCCATAGACTGATCCAGGCTGCACTGGAAAAGGGAGAGGCTCCAGAACATCTGCAGTACATCGATGACATCATTGTATGGGGGAACACGGCAATGGAAGTGTTTGAGAAAGGGGAGAAGATCATCCAGATTCTCCTGGAAGCCGGCTTTGCCATCAAGAAGAGCAAGGTCAAGGGACCTGCCCGAGAGATCCAGTTCTTAGGGGTAAAGTGGCAAGATAGATGTCGCCAGATACCCACAGAGGTAATCAACAAGATCACCGCGATGTCTCCACTGACCAGCAAGAAGGAAACACAAGCCTTCCTAGGTGCCATAGGCTTTTAGAGAATGCACATTCCCGAGTACAGCCAGACTGTGAGTCCTCTCTACCTGGTTACCCGCAAGAAGAATGATTTCCACTGGGGCCCTGAACAGCAGCAAGCCTTTGCCCAGATCAAGTAGGAGATCGCTCATGCGGTAGCCCTTGGCCCAGTGAGGATGGGACCAGATGTGAAGAATGTGCTCTACTCAGCAGCTGGGAACAATGGCCTGTCCTGGAGCCTTTGGCAGAAACTGCCGGGTGAGACTCGAGGCCGACCACTGGGATTCTGGAGCCGAAGCTACAGAGGGTCTGAAGCCAACTACACTCCCACGGAGAAGGAAATCTTGGCCGCCTATGAAGGAGTTCAAGCTGCCTCAGAGGTAATTGGCACAGAAGCACAACTACTCCTGGCACCCCGACTGCCTGTGCTGGGGTGGATGTTTAAAGGAAAGGTTCCCTCTACCCACCATGCCACCGACGCCACATGGAGAAAATGGATTGCCCTCATCACACAGCGCGCCCGTATTGGAAACCCAAACCGCCCTGGGATTTTGGAAGTTATTACCAACTGGCCGGAAGGTGAAAGCTTTGGTCTCATGGACGAAGAGGAGCAGGGACAAGTGACACGGGCTGAAGAAGCACCACCGTACAACCAACTGCCAGTAGAAGAGACACAGTACGCTCTTTTCACTGATGGTTCCTGTCGCATTGTAGGCATGAACCAGAAGTGGAAGGCAGCTGTATGGAGCCCCACACGACAGGTTGCACAAGCCACTGAAGGAGAAGGTGGGTCGAGTCAACTTGCTGAACTCAAAGCCGTTCAGTTAACCCTGGACACTGCTGAAAGAGAGAAGTGGCCAAAGCTCTACCGCTACACTGATTCGTGGATGGTGGCCAATGCTCTGTGGGGTTGGCTGGAAAGGTGGAAAAAGGCCAGCTGGCAGCGTCGGGGAAAACCAATCTGGGCTGCTGATGAGTGGAAGGACATTGCCACTCGGGTAGAGAAGCTACCTGTGAAAGTCCGCCATGTAGATGCCCATGTCCCCAAGAGCAGAGCTAATGAGGAGCACCGAAACAACGAGCAAGTAGATCAGGCTGCCAAGATAGAGGTATCAAAGATACACTTAGACTGGTAGCACAAGGGAGAGCTGTTCCTAGCTCGATGGGCCCATGATGCTTCAGGACATCAAGGCAGAGATGCCACCTATAAGTGGGCACAAGACCGAGGGGTGGATCTAACCACGGACAGTATTTCCCAGGTTATCCATGACTGTGAGACATGCGCTGCGATCAAGCAGGCCAAGCGGGTGAAGCCCCTATGGTATGGGGGACGGTGGTCTAAATATAAGTATGGGGAAGCCTGGCAGATTGACTACATCACCCTTCCCCAGACCCGCCAAGGCAAGCGCTATGTGCTGACCATGGTAGAAGCCACCACTGGATGGCTGGAGACCTACCCTGTGCCCCATGCTACTACCCGGAACACCATCCTGGGCCTTGAAAAACAAGTCCTGTGGAGACATGGCACCCCTGAGAGAATTGAGTCGGACAATGGGACCCATTTCAAGAACAGCCTTGTAAACACCTGGGCTAGAGAACATGGCATCGAATGGATATATCACATCCCTTATCATGTACCAGCTGCCGGGAAAGTTGAACTATGCAATGGCCTGCTTAAAACCACCTTGAAGGCACTGGGTGGGGGGTCTTTCAAGAACTGGGAGATGAATTTAGCAAAGGCCACATGGTTAGTGAACACCAGAGGTTCCACCAACCGAGCAGGCCCTGCCCAGTCTGAGCCCCTGAGAACAATGAATAGGGATAAGGTTCCAGTAGTACACATGAGAGGTATGCTGAGAAAAACTGTTTAAGTTAATCCTGCCTCCAGCAAAGACAATCCCATCCGTGGGGTTGTCTTCGCTCAGAGACCAAGTTGCACTTGGTAGGTAATGCAAAAAGATAGACGGACCCGATGCATACCTCAAGGAGACCTTGTTTTAGGGTGAACTACCCATGCCACTGTATCCGTACCCATATCTGCATGTATATATGTATATAATTAAGGTAGTGCATGTATGTATATAGTTAAGAAGTTTAAATTCAAATGTAATATGTTAGTATGGGAAAAAATTCGGGGTGGATTAATGTTGGGGGTTAGCCTTGTTTCTTTTTTCACCTATAGAATTTTTTCCCAAGAGTTGCAAGGCAACTAATTGCTGGGTACTTATCAGTGCTCAGGTGAAACAAAGCATGGAGGCTGGGTGGAGGCTGGCACTTGGCTACTACACCCTTTGTCGCCAGGAGTTTCCCCCGGAGGGCGGGGAGAAAGACGAGGGCTGGGGGGCAGCTTCACTTTTAGTGTGGTCTGCATCGGGAGAAGACGAGGCTGCCGTTGCTGCGTGGTTTTTTCACTGGCACCACCGGGATCTGATCCTGAAGAGAGCTACCATCATCTGCTCGTGTGCCCAGGAAAATCCTGATTTCTCCTTTTGCTGCTCTGCTGGAGCTGGCTCAGCCCTGTCCCATTGCCTCGGCACTGCTTTAAAGCTGCTCTGCGCCGCGGCCCCACACTGCCTTCCCTGCTGGACATCCCTGCCCTCCAGTGACCACCGACGGAGCTCTGAATTTCATCTGATCCACCAGCCCGGGATCCCCCACCGTTCCAGCTTGGTACCTTTTTTTTGGAGTCCCCAGAGACCAGACTGCCCCGGGTTTTGTGAAACCAAGCTCCATCAAGGTCCCTGGTTCTGTTTTCGCTATTAATTGCTGCAGTTGTTGTTGTTTGTTTGCCTTGTTATACCTATTAGTAAAGAACTGTTATTCCTATTCCCATATCTCTGCCTGAGAGCCGTTTTTATTTTCTAAATTATAATAATTTGAGGGAAGGGGATTTGAATTATCCATTCCAAGAGAGGCCCTGCCTCTCTTTAGCAGATACCTGTCTTCTTTCAAAACCAAGACACCCTGAATACATTATAATTCTTCGTGTTCCTTCTCAGTTTTTTTGATGTAACTGACTTTCCTAATTGATTAAACAGCAAACGAGGCCTGATGAGTATTAAAAATTAAAAGATGCCAAACTCTCTTTAAAGATTAAATGTTTTTCTCATCCCAGTGGCACTTTCTCTAAGCACATGAACACTGTGGGAACACTGGAATAAAGTTAAATATTAACTCTTGTCAAAAGTGTCCAAGCATGACTGCAGTCTCCCTTGTTTTTTTCTGACCTCCTCACACACAAAGTGACTCCTCTTACTTCTCACATCATCCCTCTATGAATAAAAAAACATCATCTTGGTTTGCAGGGAGAAATTTCATGCATCCAATAAACCATTCATATCATCCTTTAAATTCCTGATAAGCCTCACCTGTTTCTTTTTGTGTGACAGAAAGGAGGGAAAAGTCACCCTCCCCACCCCAAAATACAGGCCAATACTTCCAGAGCTTTCTGTCTCCATTTCTGTTCTCAATGGCTACGCGAAATATCAGCAGAAACCCCTCCCATGATGGCAGCTGTTTGGAGAATTCATCATGATAGTAGCATGCTAAAAATCTGGGCATAATTCTGTATTAATACTCATTTTTCAGCACAGCTGGTTTAAAATAATCTTATGCTTCTTATGCTTGATGTACAATATTTTTTTTTCAGATTTTTAAATGTGAGCTCTATCTGTGAGCTGAAATGCACAACTATTTCAGTCTGCAGGGCTCAAAGGGTGCAGGAATTTAAAATGTAGTTGTTACCCAGATAATGTGAATGTGGGGCTATGCAAGCAGTGATCAAACCCAGTGGCCGTCACTTTTCCTGAAATGAAGTCTCACTGATAAGTAAGATACAGTTATTTTCCTGTAAAAAAGAATACATCAAGTAATTGGTAGGTACAGGTAACTTGTATATGTAGTATCAAATGTGAACTTTGATGTCTAGTACAGATGGCCTGCTAGCTAAAGGGAATTTGATCATTTAAACTGACAATGCTACTGAAGCCTAGTAGCACTTTTACGATCTACAGCTTTTATGAGAGAAAAAAGCTAAAGTCTAAATTATTTTCTTAAGTAACACCAGGTTTTGCATATTTTTCTCTTATCTCTTGTTATTATTTCCAATATCTAAAAATGTGTAACTGGAGCTGTGTAGAGAAGTATTTCTTTCATAAATAAGTGACTGCGGATGAAACCATTATGAAAGAAAACCAATTAGAAGAAACAGTTCAAAATTCCATACTTTGAGACATGTCACATTAGCAAAACTTTTACACAGACCCTCAAATAAGTCCACAAATAGGTATGGTCTGAGAATCAAAGGGTTTCCATAACCAATATGTGCAACTTTATATCACCTGAAAGTAGAAATTTTTGCACAGAATATTTTAAATAGCTTCTGCCTGTCCTTCTCCACCAAAACAACAGCAGAATTTCCAGCAGCTTTGGCAGTGCACTGATGGCACTGATTTCATTCAGTGCCATCACAATGTTGGAGCAGTTACTGATTTCTTTATTCAGAACCATGTCTTCCCTAAATAAATAAGATTCACTGAGTTGTGACTCATGCTTATTCTCAGCAAAGTATTTGTGCTATTAAGAAAACTGGTGGAATATAGAAAATAGTCTCCCTGTACAATAGCAGAAGAATAATTTGTCAAGTGTATAAAGAATTTACTACTGTTATATTCCAGGCAGTGATGAAAACTATTTGAGGATATGCCCAGTGTCTGTTGTCTAACTCCTTATCTCATTTATAGCTTCTGCTATTTTTCTCCTACTGAACCTGGTCAATAGCCCTGTCCTACCGTTGTCACTATCACTTCATCCTCATGCCACCATGTCCTCTTTCTGGGACCATCACTTTTGCTTCTGCCTCTAAACTTAAGAACCTTAAGATGAGAAGCTTACATATTCAAGGATGCTTCAACAGCTCTTCTCCATCATTTGGACATTTAGGTCAGATTTTGAGGGTGCACAAAATCCAAGTGAGAGACAGCAAAAGGTACTAACTGAGAGAGCTTATTGGGGACAACCATCAGAGCTGTAATAAAGTGATTTCTTACAGCAGTGGGCATTTTCAGTTGTAAAATCCTGTATTATAAAAGATGACAAATATTTATGGTGAATCTTCTAGGAGTCAGAGTGGCTTCCTGAGACCAGAAAGTTTTAATTTATGCAGTAACTAAAAAACTGAGGTTCTTCGCATCCTTCTTTAACATGGTTGGGTATTGTGATGATAAAACTTTATGGCAGCAAAATTATCAGTACAGGTTATTTTAGTAACCCTTGAGCATGAAGTCTGAAGACAAAGCATAAAATCTTTCTGGAAGATCCTTGCTGTCTTGGTCCCACGAACTGGGACAAGCAGAAAGAGCTATGGGCTTCTGGAATCAATGTGCCAATGTGCCTCAGAGGTTGCAGCAGGCTGAATGACACAACTGCCAACACTTGCCTCTGCCTTGTGTCAGCAAATGAGCTTTGCTACACAACTTCAGAAGCCTATTTTCATGCAGGTCTTCCTTTTTCTTAGGGACTCTCTCAATAAAGGAAGGAAATTTTCTTCTCAGGGAAAGCACAATGCCTTGAGATCCCAGACAGCCATAACGGCCCTAAATCCTTTGCAGCTTCATGTTTACCTCCATGTTTAGCTGTATGTGCAAAGAGCAACAGAAAGGACCTTGGAGACTGACATCTGAGAAATAAAAGAAAACAGTAGCACCATATATAGGTAATTCTCAATAGCTCATTTCTTACCTAATCCACTGCCAAAAGTCACACAGAAAAGTGAAGGAAGAAGGGACAAGTTGATAGTAGTTGAAAACTAGAGCTGAAATCAAAGACAGTTCTTCCACAAATTACTATAGGTCTGTTTGGCAGGGCAGGATTTTCTCAGGCACTTTCCATTCTTCAGGGGTCTACATTTCATGAATGATTGCTTCCTTCTCAAGGAGGTAATTAACCTTTGCCAAATGATTCAGCAAGGCTTGGTCAGGGAAGTGCTTATGCACTTCCATAGGAACTTAAAGACTTGTGAAGTCTTACAAATTGCTCCATAGTCTTCCAGAGAGACTGAAGTGCCTCTATTTGTTAGAGCATTTAGCAATTCTCATCTTTTAATTCAAGAAATATTGGTAAATCAATAAGGTCTCAGAGATCAACTATTGCTCCCTTCAGCAGATTCCCTTGGAAGCTGAGGGCATTTAGAAAGTCAACTCCTATGAAAGATGTTGCAACGTGCTTGACATCAGAACTACACTTCGTTTAATGGTCTTTTCTTTTGGTGAATTTTGTCTACCTCCACGAAATTTCTCAATAATGAAAGTGTGCTATGCCATCAATGAACCAGGCAAAGTCAAACCAGCTAAGAAAACTGATAAATTTCCAATATTTTCTAGTTTCAGTAAGAAAATTAGTGAGATTAATAATAATATTTAAAATTCAAATCTAGCAAATTTTAATTACATGTGTATTAGAAATTAATACACATGTTGAAAGCCATTGTAAAAGTCATAAGCAATCTTTTTTATTTTCTCCAAGTACATCCCGGGCAATTTTCTCCTGCCTGTAGAAGATTGACGAAAACTTAAAAAGCCCCAAACATATACATTTATATTAATAGCTATTGGAACATGAAATCAAATAAGCAAGCAGTTTTCAACATGACCAAAAATGTGTAGTTCAAACTTCAAAACACTGCTACTGAGTATGAGCATCAACAGGTCTCAAAGGGAGTATTCATGGCAGATTGTGCTGTTGGACATTTCCCAATGAGGAAAGCAAACAAAACAAGATTATGCAGTATGAGGAAACAGCATAAAATAAAATACTCTCAGAAATTATAATACTAAAAACTCGAACAACAGCAACAAAAAATCCACTTTGATCTCAATAGGAAATAAGCGTATTTCCTTTTGGTTTTCAAATTCTATGTTTATAAAAATATTTAATGAATTCTTGCTTCACCTGCTCCAAATGCATTACTATGGTCAAAGACTGGCTTTCCCACAGGAGGGATCTGCTCCAACCCCAGCACTCCATTCCCACCCCAAAGCAAATCAGGGAGGAGATTTGAGAGAAAAGCTACTGCAGCCCAAATCTAAGGAGGTATTCAAAAGAGAAGTTAGCAGATTATCAGAGGGTAGGTGATATGCTGCTGTAATAGAACAGTGCCTCAAAGAAAACCTCTGTTTCACCAGGATTGGTAAATTAACACCCATATGAATAGCCGCTTTTAGCCTTGCCTTACCTGCTATTTTTATTACAGTGGCATGAATATTAAAATCAATGAGAGCTTTCAAGAAAGATCTCAGGCTCTTCCAGAATGTGGTTTCTCCAAACAGCCTTAACTGAGGTCATTAGCAGGCAGAAGCAGGCAACTGCTGCTCTGTATTCCTATCAAAGTTGTGATGGAAATAAAACAAAAGGAAAGCGGGGGGGGGGGGGGGGGGGGGGGGGGGGGGGGGCGGAATCCTTCATCCATGTGTCACTGAAACCACAAATAACTAATGCAGTCTAATTCCTTCTTGCTGATTTAGAAAGCAATAATAGAATTTTTACTAACACTACACAAAGATGTTTATTCTGGTGACATAACTTGCTACAATAGTGTTTCAGAGAGGGTAGACTGGCAAAGAGTTGTAGTTAACTGAAAATGATAGGTATTATTTAATTTAAAACAACCAAATGTTTTTCTGTTTTATTTTTTCCAAATTTTCTCCTAAGTTTAATCTACCCATTGTTAGATATTAATCAACTCAATTATTTTTCTTATCTTCAGAATTATAGATCTGTGTCCTTTATAATAATTTATGATCTGATGTATGAGACACAAAACAGGCTGATCTGGTGTTAAGATGTTATTTTAATTCAATGAAAGAATCTAAGATAAAACAAGCAAAGAAATTATTTACCCAGTGTATTCACTTAGTCTTCTGAAATAATAGGTTGTTCTGTGATGTCCTTTAGCAACGCCAGTATGGCATACAGCATAATGTTTACTGAAACAAACATCCAGAAAATAAAATCTTCTGGGCAGAGCAAAGTTCATGAATGCAAGAGCATTAACTTGGAATTTTAGTTTTCTGTGAGGAATGATGTACTCACGTGCCAAAGGGCATCTGGAAGGAGCTGACCCAGCAGTTCTAGAGACTTGTCACTAGAGCTGAGGCACCAGGTAGCAGCACTTCATCAGACTGGACCACTAATCCACACAGGAAAGTAAAATATTTGAATCCAAGCACAGATATCCCTCCAATACGCTTGAGGAGTCCAACTAGAAAACAAGCAGGAACATAGAATCACGTTGCACATTCCATTCTGTAACCCACAGTGACCAAAAGGAATAATAAAAACAACACATATCTTTCTTTTATAAGCCAGTGCTCCTCCTATTTCTTAATTTTAAAGTAACATCTTCTATAAACATGCTTTTTGTGATAGACTGAGACAGGTATACGGTTAATGTTTACACAGAAATGGCAGTGCTTTTTTAAAACCCTATTCAAAGCACATGTAGGACAAATTCTTTGAATAAACAGCTTTCAAGCTGTTTTACCTATGAAGGATGAGAGCTCTCTAAGTCTGCCTGAAAAGATTGAACAATTCCAGCTGCCTGAAAATTTGTGGTTACGTACATTATAATGTAGCAAGAAGCATTTTGGCAACAGGATTGTTTTGCAGGGATGTTGTTCCTTGTTGGACAAACAGCAAGGCTGAGCACTGTGTTCCTTAATCAGGGCCTCTGTCATCTTAAATTCTTTTACTTCTGCCAGGGCAATGTAAACAAACTATAGTCTAAAGCCCAGAATGCATATTTTCAAGAATGTGTAATTACTTTCACTCTGAAATTTGAACTCCAGTTTGTCCTTTTTCTGATTTGGGACACCAAACTGGTTTTCTGATTGTGTGTTAGTTATACTGAGGGACTTTGCTATCAGACCACCTTTACATTGTCCATTTATCCCACTCCTGAGCTAGCCTCAGCCCTTTGTTTCAAGTTTGTAGAAGCTGCATGTTGGAACATGAAACAGAGTCTTTTCTTCAATAATGTCTCCCATATTTCTATTGGTCTGAACATTACTGGATATTTGCCATAGACTTACAGGAACAGCACATAAATCAACATTGAGCAATCATAAACATGCACTGGGCATGAAAAGGATTTTTCTTGAACATTTATTCTGTAAACACAAAATCTAGTTCCTTTGTCAAGGAAGATTGCATTTAATCTTACATTGTAAGTAAGCAAGATACATAATGTAAAGAAGTGGATGTTATTGCTTTTGTAACAAGTTTTTCTTACTCATTTTTACAGTGTTTCAGGATTTATAAGAATGTTTGCAGTGAGGCTTCTCCCATACCAGCTTACAGTTCACAGTAATTCTTCTGTGTGTCTTAGTTACATATAAACATGCATTTCCTCATTGAACAGCAGCGTTAAGGCATGCGTATCTGAATAAACCTGTGGCATTTTCTGGTTTCTTGCCCACACTTCCATTACTGGTCAGGAAGGCTTTTCATACTTTGCACTGGAAACAAGGCTACTTCAATTATTTCCAGAGCCCTCCTCATTCATACAATTGCTCAGCTGCAGCAAACAGCTCAGTGGTGCCCTGCCAAGTCCTCTGCTTCCTCCTGTTCCTTAACTCTGCCCTCTGTGCCTCAGCCAGCACAGGCCCTTACAGTCCTCATCCACAACAGATGCACTTATACTGAACCCTGATTAAAAACACACTGACAAACACCCTCTAGCATTAGCTGCAAGACTCTGAATGACAAACAAAGGCCACCATTTGTGTCGTCTTGGTAAAATAAGATCTTTACTTACTTCACCATGAAGTTGATGCAGGACAGAATGTAGCTCACAGACCAACAAACTTCTTCCAACCATGTTAACTTCAGGAATGGGAGCAGAACACAAGGAGCAGCCACTACTAAGTGACAAGGTGCAAAAATACCAGACAAAATCTAATGCCAACAAACACAAAACAATACGTGAAGTCCTATGCTTCTATTTTCCCCCATGTACATGTAAAAAGACATTTCTATATGCACATTTTGAAAGGCTTTCAGTGAGCTGTTACAACTCCAAGGAAAGCTTTTAGTGTCAGCCTGAAACATCAGCAGCATTTCCCTTTGGAGTGAAAAAGCAGAAAAATCTGTTAGGAATTGCAATGAAGAAATAAGGAATGTACAAAATTCTGTTTAAACAATTGTAAAACAACAGAAGTGTCAGACTGTGGTTCATATTGACTCTCATGTCTGTCACCTCCACACCCCCTTCACTCTGTGTGGTGAAGCACACAACTTCCACCTCTCTTCCCCCATGCCGACCCCAAATCATTCTCTTTATGCCCTTGTCTGGATCTCTCAAGCCCCAGCTGTGGCTGCGCCTTCCCGCTTTCACGCAAGGAAATCTGTGTGTGCCTAACACGTTGGGGAGGGTGGGTTGATGTTGCCCAGAGTGGTAGTGTCTGATACCCTGGAAATATTCAAGGTCATACTGGACAGGACTCTGAGCAACCTGATCTAGTTGAAGATGTCCCTGACCGTGGCAGAAGGGCTGGATTACTTGACCCTTAGCAGTCCCTTCTACCCTGAACTATTCTGTGATTATACTCCATCATGGAGGGAGACTCAGGGTCCAAGGAAAGAGGAGGGAGATTGGCCTGAGTTTTCATACTAAATGGCCTCAGGGTTTCCTTGGAGGGCTGGGCTTTGGCTGGAATGCTCATGGCTGGGGATAGAAAATCACTTTTTCTGCAGCTGTGCCACCTCAGGGTGATAGCACATGAAGAGGAGCAGCCCATACTGATTGCAGTAGTGTGACAGCACCATTCCTGAATGTGATTCCATAGGGCCACATTTATCATTGTAACTAAGGGAAACCAAGCTGGTTCTGTACTGACAGGCAAGGAGTCAGCAGGGACACTTCGAAAGCTGCAGGATGCTCTTTTCCCTCACGTAGCTGTCTTACAGTGGGTCCTCAGGAAAGTTCCTAATGATGAATTTTGGACACACATTGAAGAAATCTTACTTTGCTACCTTGCAAGACACAAATCTTATTTTAAGCACCAATAATAATGAACGATTGTGACTTAAAATGTGATGTGCAGTTAAACATGCAGTTCTGGCATCAGCTTTCCTCAGACCTCTCCCTGCTAGACATCAGTAGGTCTGCTCTAGGAAAAGCACAGGCATTCATTGCACCATAGTGCTGGTTTCAGCTAACTTTTACAGCCTCCAGGGAGAAGCAGGATAAAAGGCAAATACCCAGTTTATGTCAAAAACTTACTTTATTAAAAACAATTTTAAACCCCTCCTATCCTATAAACTATACATTGTATTCTGGTGATTCAGTTCATAAAATCATAAAGATCCTGAAAAAAGTAAGCTGTTGGCAACTAGTAATGACCACACTGAAACTTGAACCACTGAAATGGGGCAGATCCCACATGTCCATAGGTTTTGAAACAGCCATCACTTAGAATTTTTCATTTATCTGCTCCTTTTTCTATGGTAATTTAGGTATATTTCACCATTCTTGTATGTGGAGTTTGGATTTTCCCAAATTTTAGACACCTTGAGAAGAAATTGTAATTATTTATTAGTGCCTGCAAAAATAATCTGCCCTTGTTGTGTTCTGACAAATTAAAACAAGTAATTTTTCACTAGTTTTGAAGTTGTCTAGATAAAGTCACTAAGGTCTTGTGAAACAAACTGAAAAAAGTATCACATACCTTTTCCTCTCAGGTGGCCCTGTCTGTGCCTCAACATGTTACCACCCTTCATACAAAAACAGGTAGCAGAGATGTGATCTGGAGAAGGTTAAGGCAGGTCATAGCAGAAGAGACCCCTGCACATTAGTTCCAGCGTGGCAAGGCAGGGCATGATTGATCTTTGTACAGACCCGACTACTGTTTATTTTCTAAATACCAAATATAAAATTGAGCTAAAAGTTTGATCTAGCAACATGACATGAGAAGTATTTATCGCAGGTGACAAAGGTAAGGAGTGGTAAGATGGCAGGTGACAAACACAAGGCAGATGACCAAGGAAATGTTCAAGAGGTATTAACTGAGGATGCCCTTATGTAAGTTCTTTCCAGATCTCATCCTACTGATTTCAAGAATAGCTGGAGTGGTTATAACCACACAATATAAAATGCTATAACTGCAGCCTTTCTACTGTATCACTTCTGAGCAGAACAAAGATGACAAGCAGAATGTCCTCCTTGCCCTTGGCCTCCTCTTTGGACTAACATTCTTTTTATGCAGTGGTCTGAGGCACTTGCTCTGGCAACAAAATGAGGAAAAAAACCCCCAAAACAAAACAATAAAAAATCCTGTAAAAACGCAACGTAAACTTCCTCCCACCTGCCACTCCTCTCCAGTATGCACACCAGCATGGCTTAAGGAAGGAAGTTCATTATACACACAGCAGAGCAGCCCTAGAAAAGAGCACCCAGATTTTTTCCCCTCCTCTGTGAGAAAGAGCAGACAGAAGGAGGAAAAAAAAACCATGCCATGTTGAGATGTCTCTGTCCTGTGAGATAAAAGGAAAGGATGTTTATAAACAGCAAATATGTAAAATGGTGAACCTTTAATGTTTTTCTTTGCCATGTATAAAAAAAAATCTTTTACAAAATGAGTCAACAACTGTCAAGTATTTGGCTTTATGATTGCACTCCAACTTTTTAATTGGTCACTGACCAAATGTAGGCTAGAAGAACTCAGGGTCATTTCTGAGACTACAAAGGCATACTAAAGACAAAGCTGCACATATATAAAATACTATATAGAAAGAGGAATTCTGTTTTTAGAAATATACACATGGTTTCATAAAGAAGAATAAATTTAATGATGCAGTCTTTGAGAATTAGATACAGTATCTGGATAAGGCTGAAGTCCAAGCTGTTTGTTATCTTTCAACTTTTGTACTATAATTCCGGCAAATTCCTCTCCTTGGCTGTCTGAAGTATCAAGCAGTTGTCGTACTTTTGATGTCCTTGTAGGTTTGGTGGTTATAAGTTCATAATCTTCTTTCATGAGTAAAAATCTTGATAGAAGAGCATCCAGTGATTGATTCAAACATGCTTCAGTCATCTGATCAATAATTTCTTCTCTTTTACTTTGGATCCACTGATGAGCTACATTCTGTTGTATGGTTTCCAATACAAAATCTGAGATTGGAAAGGATTAGAAAAAAGGAAGGGATTGTAACTGTCTGTCAACAAATATTGCCACAGAACAAAGAACAAGCTGAAAAAAAGCTGTTAAAATGTTCCAATTTGAAAAATTTGGTTAGAGTATTTATTCTATCTGAATCACAGAATAATTTGGGTTGGAAGGGACCCTCAAGGAGGTCATCTGATGTAATGGCCTGCTCAAAGCTGGGCCAACTTCAAGGATAACTCAGGTTGCTCAGGGCCTTGTCCAGCTGAATTTTGAGCATCTCCAAGTGATGGCACTTCTGCAGCCTCCATGGGCAACCTGTTCCAGTGTTCAACCCGACCTGGTACTAAAAAGAGACAGGTGGTAAATTCACTTTCCAAGGGGATTTTGATTGAAGATTACTGAAAACATCCCTGTAGTTTCCTGGTATTTTTCTCAAGATGAGGTTTCACACAGTGAAACGCTGTTGATTCTTGTATTTCCAGAAGAGGGATGATGCAACAGATCTTTATAAAGTTGCATGCTATTGTGTGGCCCCTCAAAAATATTTCTGAAAAATTCATTATTAAATTTTCTTTTTGTTAACTTTTGTGTTAACTTTTAACAGTTATTTGATGCATAAGAATATAATGTAGTGGGCTCTCAACTAACACAGAGGATCGTTACAGGTAAGATGCTGACAGCTGCTGCTTCTCTCAGCCCCACCATTACTAAATGGAAGACTGGAAAGCCTAAAAACTGAGAAGTGACAGGCAACAAGGTGACTAAGTTTGAGCTAAGTTTTTTTCCTGTTCTGCTGGACTGTAGCACTGCTACAGTAGTAGGAGATAGGAGAAATAATATGAGCAAAGGGAACAGGATAAAGAAGACCCATGGCAGCAGGAATCTGATTAAGACCAGAGAAAAAGAGCTAGTAGCTACAGGTACCTATACTTGAACACATTTTACACTGTTTTTGCTTACTTTGTAATGTGAGTCTACAAGGACAGAATTACCTAATTTTGCATTCTTAATTTGCATGTTTTGTTTTCATTTTGCAGGTGAGTAACAGTTCCAGTTTCCATTTCATACAGACATACATTTAATGTTAGAACACTTATTGTGGGTCTTGGAATCAAATAGTGTTTGCTGTACCTGAAGGAACAGGCAATGACTGCAGCACACAGGATGCAGAACTTGAGGTATCACTCTTGTCAGATGGCAGAACAGTGCTGTATGGATGCACAAGGAGTTTGGCACTCTGAGTTATAGACAGATTTCTATCCATGCTCTGGCTGCTGCGAGAGTGTAGACACCCAGAATTTCCATCTGAGACAAAAAAAAAAAAAAAGGGAGAAGGAAAAGAAAAAGAACAAGCTGTATTACTTCTGTGTTCAAGTAAAATACACCTATCAGAGATTATTTAGAGCAATTTCACAACAGAAGTCATAACCAACTACTTTTACATGATAGACAACAAATTAGTCCTTATACTCAAATTCTTGAGTACATTTATGTCCCTTATACTTTACCAGGGCCTGACTATGGTTTGGGATGCTGCTTTATTTTAAAGAAATATTGGGAGTATAAATCTGGTAGATGTGAACTTTAACGAAGAAGCTCTGTTTCTTCGACAGAAAATTTTTGTACGGACTAGAAGAACAAAATAAATCCTTTGAGTATTTGGAGAGGCAACTAGAAGTCAGCAGGAAGGCAGACTAATTTATTTTGATGAAGTTTGGCAGTGTTACAAAGGTGAAAATATTAAAATAAAGATTCAGGTGGGGGAGAAGGACATGAAGAGCAGTGGGAGAAGTTAAGACTCTGGGAGGCAAATGGAAACTTTTTTATGGTCCATCAAAACAGGAGGATATGATTACACGAAAGCTTCATGTAAACTTCTGCAAAGAAAAGCAAAACCAATTTCTATCAAGTGGGAAGTTTAACAGTTTCTAGTTTTAGGATTTCTTTATAGTAGAAAAAGATGACAGATATGAAAGCAGCAGTAGGAATGACACAAGGAAGAGAAGTCAAACAGTTAATGAGAAACGAACTACAGGACATGTGCCTAACTCTGCAAATAGCTTTCATTAGACTTTCACTGTGTCACTTGATAAAGACACAATAACTGAGATGTTAACTAAGAACCAGAGATGCAAGAATTCAGATGAGTATCTAAAGACACAATGAGGTAGCCCCATGGACAACTCAAGATTACCTGTCCAATGGGGAAATCTGAAGGTGTATTCCCAGCTCTTTCTTGACCTGTAGAAGAATATGTCTGTAAGTACACAAGAGCAGGAATAGGCAAATGCGGAAGAAACTCCATTCTCAGTATTTTAAAATGGTGGACTAGAACTCATAGTAACTAGTATTTTATTTAATGAACAAAAGAGAAAGTTGGGCAGAGCTATGTACTATGAAACAGCAGATATTATGTACTGCATGGATAGAGGGGATTAAGAGACAACCACTGTGAGTGGATCATTTCAGTAAAGTATTTCAAGCAGCTGTGCTGGGATAGATTGTTATATAGTCTTAGGCACACATAGTTAATTTTGTAACATAAAGACAAAACTACTGGGATTGTACTGGTATGAGAGAATGACCTTGACTAGTGACCACAGCATTAAAAAAAAAAATCATAAAATCACACAATCACTTCCGCTGGAAAGACCCTTGAGATCATCAAGTCCAGCACTGCCAAGTCCACCACTGCCCCACGTGTAGAAGTGCCACGTCTACACATCTTTTAAATACCTCCAGGGCTGGTGATTCAACCACTTCCCTGGGCAGCCTGTTCCAATGCTTGACAACTCTTTCCATGAAGAAATTTTTCCTAATATTCAATCTAAACCAACTGGCACAACTCAGGACCATTTCCTCTCCTCCTACTGCTTGCTGCTATTGCTTGCCAGTTAAGAGGCCCCCACCAGACCACAATCTCACAATCCTCTCAGGTAGTTGCAGAGAGCAAAGGAGCAAAATTTCATCTCTGAGCCTCCTATTCTCCAGGTTAAACAACCCCAGTTCTCTCTCTCAAAACAAACAAACAAACAGACAAACAAACAAACCCCAACCAAACAAAAACAACAACAAACCCAAACAAACAAACAAAAACCAAACAAAAACCCCCTAAACTAATGAGAGTTATTCAGAAAAAAACCAGATTGACTCAAGTTACTTGAAAAGAACCTAGGTGACCTAGAAGACCAGAGTAACAGAAACAGAAGGAAAAATATTAGACCTAGGCTTTCTGTTTCAGCTGGAGCTAATGATTAGAAGTGAGATGAGGAATAAAAACAACCCCAAAGTAGATTATTATGTAATTGAATTTATTTCCTTTATTTATATATATATATATATATTCTTATTTATTTCCTGTGAGAAAGGAAAAATAAAATTCTATGGTATACTAAGTAAGGGGGATTTTTTAGACAAAAAAAAGTTTGTCATGTCTCTCATAACACTACATAGCCTTAGTTCAATGACTTAAGTTAGAACATGCACCAGGAGGACTAGTTAGGATACTATGAAAATAAAGAAGTTTGTTTTACAAAGGAATTTAAAAAGAGTGCATCCCGTTCATCTAGCAAAACAAAGTATATTAAAGGATTATTCTGTATCAGAAATGAAATGGGAAGAGGGAACAGAGCTGTGTGAAAAAATACCCAAGAAAAGCTCACTAGGGAAGGGAAAAAAAAAATAAGTAAAGACGAAAAGAAAGACTAAAGGCTAGAAGACAAGTCTTAACTCTGAAGAAGCAATTTTCTGAAATAGTATTCTGATTGTACTGATGGAAAAAACAATAATCTATAGTCATTAACTTAATGACTCTGTAGTTATTAACTTCTGCCTTGGAGCCATGCTAAACTCCTCTCTTGCTAACAGCTACCTGGAATAGAATTTTCACCTGCAACAATTGCCATCTGAGTTTGAAAAGCAAGAGGAATGTCAGTCTTGCTTTCCACTACAATACTACCTGATGCAACCATTGGAAAAGTAATAACAAACGTTTCTGCAGTAGGGTTTTGCAGGCACTATTTTCACAAGCTTTACAGTATCTATACATAAATACAATTAAGTCTAAACAGTGATTCTATAAAACAACCACCAGCTGACCAATCAGACTAATTGTACCAACAAATTTTCATTGATGCCCTCCACAGGCAGATGCAACAATTTTTATATATATATATTTTACAGGAACCAGCAGCAAGAAAGGCTGATCTTTATTATTATCTTATGTGATTACACTTACAGTCCTTGCTCATGTTCAAACTAACACTCCATGTTCTAAAACTCATCACAACATACTTATTAAGCTAGGTAAATACGAGTTATTCTTCATCTCTGAGGTTTTTATGCTGCACAGATAAATGCTTCAGTTGAGGTACAGCCAAAGTACCCTGCACTTGCTTTCTGCTATTTTCTCCAGTAACTGAAAGTCCTTAAGCCTCTTGTAATTTATTTACCCAAATTCCTCCTGTATTTGTACCTTTCTGGTACACTGAATAGAAGTTCAAAATTGTGTATATGTCCAAACAGGAGCTGAAACGAGTACTGCCTGTGCTCTCCTACCTCTTCCAGAGTATCTCTGGTTTTGCAGCACCTCAGAATACTTTTTCATGTCCTTATTTTATAGCAGTGAAGTCAATAGTCTTGTCTGCTTTCATACGCCTGGTCCCTGCAATACCAGAGGACACTCAATTCTTTTGAAATATGTTTACATTCTGTCAAGTGAAGAAACTTAAATGCAGTTTTAGTTTCACAATGTATTGCTATTCCACCTGGGTTCTATTGTATTTTTCTGGCTTCTGATATCAGCAAAACTTCAAAATTGAGTTTTCTCAGGGAGTTTTGCCAACTTTTATTCATAAAAGGGGACAGCTACAGAAGATCTGTGCAGATACTTCTGCAAAGCAATCTACTAAAGACATTTTTACTTATTGAATTAAAAATTATCTAGAAACTTGCACTGGAAACTTTGAGTTTACTCAGCTTCTAGAATGCCTTAAAATGTGTAGCCTTTTTTATATTCAGAAGTAGTTCACAAATTAAAAAAAAAAAAGAAGCAGTTAACTAAACTGCCAAGAGTCTGAAGGGACAAGAAAATGCTAGCTCTGCACTCACAACTCTGAGTAGGAAAACTAAACCTGTGAGCTGTAGAGATTTCTCAGGTGATAGGAACAGAAAATCAGAGCTTAAAAACTCTAGTTTTTTACCCAGAGCACAAATTTTGCATAAGACATTCTTTTCTGACATAGAGAGATCCAACTTTCTACTATACAAATGCAATGTCACAGTGTGAATGTAAAGCTGCATTGGCAACTTAAATTTACACAAAGTCAAGAGTAACTCACCTGATGAAAGGACATTACACTGGGGAATAGACTTGAATTTTGATGTATCTGGAGAGATGCTCCGAAGGGGAAGTGCATCACACTGTATGGAGCTAGAGTATGTTGGCTGAAAGAAATCCAGATGTATATTGAATAGGCACATTAAACAAATATGAAGTTGCAATTTTTTACAGAAAACCTTCCCATTACCATGTTTTCCCTGCTATCTAAATGCTCAATAGACAGCACAATTAAAATATGGTAAATTGGAGGAAATTATGTAATCCCAATACTTATGTATTTTCAAAGATGACAGCAATTTTGTATACAAGTTTAACTACTAGTAAGAACCAAAAGTAGCAGCATTAAGAATGAAAATATAAATGCAAATCTATATGACCCTTTACAAGCAAGCTCTGTAGAAGTGTAAGGGAGCAGCAGACAATCTCTTACTATTGGCAGGCATTGTGTGCTGCATTCCTCCTTGAGGGGATCACAGACTCACAGAATATGTGGAGTGGGAAGAGACCCACAAAGATCATCAAGTCCAACTGCTGGTCCTGCATAGGACCACCCCAAGAGTCACACCATTTGCCCCAGAGCATTGTGTAAACACTTAAACTCTGCTGGGCTTGGTGATGTGACCAATTCCCTGGGGAGCCAGTTCCAGTATCTGATTGCCCTCTGGGTGAAGAACCTTTTCCTGATATCCAATCTAAACCTCCCCTGGCACAGCTTCATGCCGTATTTAGAGCCGTATTTCAATGCCCTTCTAATTTCTGAATACTCACCCTTTTCTATCTTCACATATATGGCTTTCCATTTGTCATATCCTGGCTCAAGTAATGCATTTCATGCCTTTCCTGACTGCACATGAAAGTAAAGTGCAGAACAACTCCCCTTACCAAATTAACCTTTCTTTAATCTCTCAGAATGCTGGCATACCAAATGCAACACATAAAGTTATTTACCTTTTCAGGATCCAGAGGTATGTTTAGACATATCTGCTCCACATTTGCTTTCTTTCCACTCTTGTAAATACTTTCTGATTCATATAGTGACTGGAAGAGAAATATTTACCTGTATTAAATTTCTGCTATAAGACAGGAGGACAGCCCTGTACAAACTTATGTTTCAACCAGATACAAGACTAGACAAAGAAAACTGAGGAGAAATTACAAGGGAGATTACACTTCTTTTAGCAAATGAAAGTTATCAACTTATTTGGCCAACTCATGACTGTAACAAAAGCTACTTACCTTTGATCTCTTTAACAGAATTACTGCTTCCAGCATAGCTATTTCATCAAATGTTCGCAGAACTGGCTCCAGGTCTATTAAACATTCTGAACAAGGGAAGAGTACTTGGTGAATGGTTTGAAGTGGAAATCAAGTTGTCACTGTACTAAAATGTCTTTCTTACATTTACAAAAATAATTTGTCTATTGACATGTATCAAACCATTTATGCTGCTAAAACAGAAGCTGCTTGCTTCTGTTAAGACCGGTTCACACCACCAAAAGAAACTCTGTCCTGACCTGGCCACCTGATCACTGTGTATCAAAAGAGATCTAGGACAGTGCTGGACTGCAAGTCTCACATTCATGGAATGGAGAGATTGCTGAGTTTCCTGTGTTTTAAGGTAGCCCCATCAAGCCTGATTAGCTGAATGGGACCAAACATCATAAGATCTCAGAGTGAGTTGCTGTCTTCCCACTCCAGAAGAGGCGTTAAATATTTGTACCAGAAAAATAAACAAACACACTCCCAACACAGCAATATCCAGAATACATGCATAAGGCACGCAGCAGGGCCAGAGATGATGGGATAGTCAAAGCACTGACCTATCACATCCAGTGAAACCAAATGACACTGGCCTCAGCATGTCTGTGTCCCTATGCCATAGCAATTGCTTAAGCTCCCCATCAGTGAGCTGTACTTCCCCTAATTTTGCAACAGTTTTGCAACTTCTTTCTTTTTATGATAGTAAAGTAGTGGCAAAAGCAAGGCATTCTTTTTCAAAGACCATCTTACTACACATAGGGCACTAAAAAGAGAATCTGTTAGCTCACACCATAGTACATATCCCAGATAATTTTCCCTTCAGTTTGACCATACACTTAAATTGCTATTTTTTTTTGTTAATTGCCATAAGAAAACAAGAATGCATATGGAAATATCATGATGCATCTATCCTTTTTGATTTTAGAAAATATTGTATTTAGATACATTTCCTTGCTTGGAAAAAAAAATCCAGCTCTTGCTTGATAAAGGAGATGGAATAATAAAAGATAAAGTGTCAGTAAAAGATTTACACTGAGATGCAAATACAAGTTGAAGTCACTACAACTTATGTGCAATAGTTCATTGATGTTGGTTTGGTGCTCATAAATCCCACAGTACTCGTTTTAAACTTCACTTCTCCCATCCCCTCTTAAAAACCTCAAATTATTTTCAACAATAAACAAAAACCTCCAAACACAAGTAGTTAAACAAAACATGCTGCTTTTTTACAGGTAAATTAAGATATAGTAGTTGCACAAGACTCCAACAATCAACCTGGTTTCATGGCACACACATAATTCCATTCATAAAAATTAGTTTACAAACATGAAGAAAGCAGCCAAGCACCTTATCACAAGCAACAAGACCAAGCACATAGATCTCTGGACATCTTTAACACTTCCCTTTCACGACTACAACCTTGCTCTGTAAGTACCGTGTTCAACAGAAATCTGGAAAGGCAAACTCACTTAAGAATGATGGTCTTTCATCTGGGTTTTGTGCCCATCCACTTTCCATCAGTCTTATGATAAGCCCTCGATGAGGAATATCCATTGATAGACTTCCTTCACTCAAGTCTAGACGCTGTCCTTGTGACACACTGTACATTATCTGCAAGGGGTTTATAACTTCTGTCAAAACAGACATTGTGAAGTCATTAGAAATATATGCAATATAAAGATCTTAGTATATAGGAGGAGCAATTCAGTTTGCAGACATTGAATTTATAGCTCATCAAAATAAGGTTATGTTTCTTAATTAACAAAAAGGTATTCTTAATTTATGAAACAATACTGTAATTAAAAAAGAAAAAGATACTAAAAAAATAGTCTAATTTCTAAAGTATTTCAAAGTGTTCTTCAACAAGCTTAAAAGTTGAATTATTAGAAACTAATCCCTAAAATTAAGTCCCCAGGTTTTATTTTTAACCTCTAGGTATGGCAGGAAGAATAAATTAAAGGAAGACATGGCCTTACCTTCAAATGGCTGTTTCCTTGACATTACTTCCCACATGATAACTGCGTAACTGTTTACATATAAAAAGTACAGAAGATGTTATTTTAGACTACCAACACTTAACAACACATTATGCTCAGCTTTACATTTTATTTAAAACATTTTGGTAAAATAGGTCTGCAAGCGCACATGAGACTGACTATAGCTAACTAAAATGATGACATGTATACATGAAAACTAGCGTGTGACTTCATCTAGAACTAGTTAATACTATTAAGTACAAATAAGATCCATGGCATATAAACTCCTATTTGAAATCTGTATCAACTTGGCTCTGCTAATATGTGGTGAATTAAATACATGGAGTTTAAATTTCAGCATGCAAATTAAAGTGAGCCCCAGAGAGCCAACTGCTCTGTCCTAACTGCAATACCCTGGCATCTTCTCAGTACGGACTGACACTTCCTGACATTCCCAAGGGAAGCTGCGTATTAGCAGGGAGGATGGCTTTGATCCACAGCTCTATCCCAAATTTGTATCTTACCTGTCACAAAGACAGGTAAGATACAAATTTGAGCTTGGGATGCCCACTCCAGCTGCCTCCCTCCCCACATATGCTTCCAACATTTGCAATCTTCTCCATAGCGAGAGATGTCACACACAGCATTCACTTTCCAAAACTGACTTTTGGGAAGACTACTCTGAACTAATGCCAGCAGACTGAACACACGTGCTCACTCAAACCCGTGACCTTTTCTTCCATTCACACCAACATGAATGGCAAGTGGTTCAGTGGGTACAAACTTGCCCCATCTTTAGTAAACTAGTCACTCTCTTCAGCCATCAGGATATACTAGAAAGAGGTAACTTCAAACAACTTTGTACTTTAAATAAGGTTAGCTGATTTTATTTAAAAGCAGCATTGAATTCTCAGTCCTTCTCTCCAATTTTTCCCTCACATACCCTACCATATCTGAATCAAGCTCTACTCTGTGAAAAGGTCCTAATATTAATCACAGCACTGTATTCAAGTATCCAGTTCTGAATTTAGAGAAGACAATCCAGGCTAAATCTTCAGTGCTTCCATAACTTCAGAATACATGTAAGGTGTATTTCCTTATATATACACAAGTATGTATTTCCATGTTTTAAGTCCAAGTCTTTATAAGTATTGTGACAGGTGTCATTCCAGAAAATAATCACCACAATCAATTGCTGTTAAGGCTTGCTCCCCAGCCTTGGTATGAATGTACTAAGCTTCCTTCCTCCATCACTAAGAAGTACCAAATTTTGCATACAGGTTACATTTAACTGCCTTAGAGCACTGCACCATCTGACAGCTACCAAGTAAGAATTCAAAAAAAATGAAGTAAGAAAAAAACCAACTGGTGCTTAAAATCAAATCATATAAATTGAGTTTTCCTAACTATTTATTCTGTTTACATTTTAACATTCTTCAATGATGAAATTTACTCATGTAGCTTTTAATAAAAGCAGTCCTCTCTGTTAGAAAGACTGCTTTTGATGTACTCCTGACAAATCCATGCAGGCTGATTTTTTTTGGTAAAGCAAATCATCCCTTTTGTAGAAGCTAAGCTGCTTGACTGTTGTTTAAACAATCTGTTTCTTTAAGAAAGATCTTCACAAATTAGCTTCAACATCCCAACAACACTCAGATGTGACCAATGAATTAGACATCCAGGAAATATCCAAATGTTCAATAGTATCTTTCATTCAGTTTGGAATCTCTCTACAGTTAAAGATTATTTCCTCAGTTCTACAATACTGCAGCATTCCTCTTTACATTATTCCTGTTTTCTTTTCTGGTGGTCCGTCACTGTCTCTGCAACTTCATGTCTTCCTGCCTTGAATATCTGTCTTTCCAATGTTGTCTCAGTTTCCCTTCTTCTCACATAATCTCTTTCCCTCCTAATTTATCTGTTTTCTACACTCTTCTACTGATGTGTTCTCATATTTTCTCCCATTTGGTTGTTATTCCTCTGAAAATATTATTTTCTTTCTAAGAAACATTTGTCTTCTTCATCTCTATCCATTCATTAAGCTACCAGCCACCCTTTCTTTCCCCTTAATACATCTTCTTTTCTTTTCAGTGTTTTCCTTATCCGTATCTTCTCATGGGAGAACGGTAAGGAAAGCAGGTATGTTGCCATCTGTAGTCTTTGCACAGGAATGTCAAGGAACTTCATGTGCTTCTTAAGGGTAAGGGATAATAAAAGGAAATTGTGGTTTCCTTGTAAGTCAATAGGACCCCCTGAAACTGAGTCATTTCTCGCTAAGATACAGCCATGTCAGAAATCAGTGAAGGTAAAGGTGGCAGACTGCACCAGAATGATGGACTTTGTCACAGTGATTGGCCAGTTCATGCCTCCTCAATCTTCTTTTACACATGACAATTCCTCCCAAAATTCTTCAAGTAATCTCTGAGTTCTCCAAACCATTTCAGACCAGTCAACTGTAACTCCAATATCCTCAGAAAGATTTCCTTCTCTTATATGGGTTACCACCACTCTATTTACTATTCTACTACTTGTACTCAGGACTTCCCAACACAAAACTACCACAGGTTTCATAAAGTAAATTATATGTGTAGTTCTGAGCCTCATATTAAGTGCCAGTAGGCTCTCTGCACAGAGTAGGTAGACAAAACAAATCCTTTTCCTGCTGAAGACCAAGGACAACTTTCAGGCCCAAAAGCATGAACAACGGTGGACTGAAGGGAGAACAAGAAGGATGAGACCTCACAACCTGAAGCTGTAATTGGACAATTAAACCCCAATATGCAAATGAACCAAACTTATAAAAATGGAAGACTTTGTGACCGGTTAGCCATTTTGTGACCATTCTTAGTCCACCTTGGGTGTAGCCCTGGACAGGCTCCTGTCCTGCCCAAGGTGGACTCTAGAGGCCTTTCAATGAATACCTACTTTATTCTCTAGCTCTGTCCAGTCTGTTTCAGGTCAGCCTTCCCACAGCATCAATTCCTTAAGGAGATTACTCTAACTACTTTCTCCAATCCCATTATCCTGTTCTTTATCTACCTTCTTCCCAAAAATACATTTTCTTTTTTCCCCCAAGTACATTCTGCAAATTATGTTATTTGATTACACAAATTACCAGAGTATGTGCATTGAGTTAATGGTGTGAATGGCTTTCTTCTTTCCCTACATTGTCTGTATGTGTATGCTCATTTACAGAAACCAGTCTCCCCTACCTATTTCTGTAGTATCAGTTTAATTTTGGAGCATTACACTTGTCACAGCATGAAAGAAATGAGTCATTAAATCTAACTATTACTTGATTCTTTATTTCCTAATTCATTTTGCCTATATAGCTATGATATTATCATCAAAAATAATAAATTGCTGAGAATATCTTAAAATCTAAGTTAAGTAAATCTGAGTTCAGATTTCAAACCCCACTAGAGAACAACAGGAGTTACCTGTAGATATCATGTTTCACACTTGCCCGGGTTTTCTGACTGGGGTTGTAATCCTCAGGTGGCATGTAGATAATTGTCCCTCCTTCCGGCAAGGAGGATTCACTTCGTGATTGCAACATGGATATGACACGCCATTTGGACATGCCAAAATCTGCGATCTGGAAAGGTCAAATCAGTTGTTCTGAGAAGAAAAACTGGATTTATCTGCTGACAGTTGTTAGAAATTCCTGAAATATGCCCAGAAGAAGGGTTCACCCAAAGCACTTAACCTGACACACAGAAAGTATGTGGTTCTCCTAGCAACAGGAAGCATCATCTCCAGTCCATAAAAGCATTCTCAGCTCATGACTCATGCTATCCCTATAGCACTGCCCTATCCTGTTCTTTTAAGGAAGGACTCATGTACAGTATGGCTGAGGAATCTGCTGTAGATAGCTGTACCATATGAACAAAATCACTTCCTTGTGTTAAAAAAATCAAACAAAAAATCATTGATTCTTGGTAGCTCCCTGGTTGTGAAGAAAGCACAAGTTTAGTATAAATCATAATAGTTGTACATAACTCAGCTTGCCAATATCTTAAGGCAGTTCCTCTCACAGAAAAATTTTAGGCACTTCATCTCATTCCCATAACTACGACATATTAATCTTGAGTTAATAAATTTGATATTCTGAAATTCTGTGCTGCAAAAGTTGCTGAATATTTTTTTTACTGTTCACTCTGGGGCCTTGCTCCTTTCTACAGGACACAGTGCATCTATAGGAAGAAGTAACTGACTTCAGATTACATCCTCAGATGTCCAAGAGCCACGGTGCCAGATGTCAGATTAGGTTATGGATAAGGAGAGAAACATTTAGCAGAATGCACCTGCTGACTGAGCTGCAGTGTCTGGCATATATGGGAGATAAGCAGCCAGCTACCAGCTCTGCACTCGTCCAGCATTTGCCTAACAGCAAAAACATTTTCAACTAAGATGCCTGTGCAAGCGCCGTGGCGATAACAGAAACAAGCTTTCTGAAGAGCATACATCAAAATCCACAATGAAAAGTAACCTTTCTCTCTACAATTCACTCTCATCAAGCCTTCTTCATTGTAACAGGTTTTAACTCTTGCTCATTCAGTAAATCAGGGACAGTCAGAAGCACTCTGTGAACGGAATTACTTTTATACATATGCAGTATCTCTTCTATTTGGCATGTATGATAACCCTGTTTGCATTTCCTGTCAGCTGTATTAATTTAGAGAATCTTGCTTCACTTAAAATCCTAAGGCCACTCCTTACAGGAGGCAGGGCAGATAGGCAAGAGTTAACCTCTTCCCTTCAATTGCCTCAGCAAAGAAACTGTTCAGATATGACCAGGCAGAGCACCAGGCCACACCAAAGCTGTTCCAGACTAAAAAGAGAGTGGATAAAAAAATGACTTGGACTAGTTCCCTGATCAGGTTTATCAGGAAGCTCGAGAGATGGCAACTCCAGCACAACTGAGTGGGAGGGAGTACAACCTGCTGAGGGTGTGAGCAGAGACAAAGCCATGTGAGGCACTTGGCTGCCAAGAGAAATTTCTGCGCAACGGAGAAAGAAGAAACCAGAAGCGAATCTTTGCTCAAAAGACTCACAAAGAGACTCAACTTATAGTAACAACTAAAACATTCACTTTTCAAGTACAAATTCAGTGCAAAATATCTCATTTTTATTTACTTGAGTAACATATTCTATCAATTATAAAAACAGATCTTTTAAAAAAACCAAGAAACAACAAACTCAACTCTTGCAATTATGGAAGCACCTAAACATTTTGTCAGAAGTACTTTCAGTCTCTTTTTCACATCATGGCAGTGATATTTTAAAAGGCAGAAATAAAGTTTTGAACTACTGATACTTCTGCATGTATGTTTGTCTGTTCTAAGAAGCCACCTTCCAATATAGCAAGATTTTGAAGACTAGTTTTACATGTTTTTATACTACACCAAGAACAGATTGCATGATAAGTATCAAATGAAGCATTAACATTTGGATTTGACTTACTGCCTACAAGAAGTAACTTGTCAGAGCATTTCAGGCAGGGACACTTTTTATTTTCTTCTCAGGAAGTGCCAGATGTAGCTACCCTTGTAAGACTGACAAACAAGAGTGTCACCACTATTGAGTGTCAGCTACTGCTATAGCAAAAACAGCCCAAATTCTATCTTTCTGGTCTTAGATAAAATCCACAACTGAGTAATACAGAGTTTCCAAAGGAAAAACTCCAAAGTTCTGTCTGCAAGGATAGAAGAACAGCCACAACCTTACTCTTCCTCCTCTACAATAATGAAAACTCTCTCATTCATCCTGGATGTGAAAGAACATAAGAATTAAATAACCCTACCTTGACATGAAACTCATCATCCAGCAAAATGTTCTGGGTCTTTAAATCATGGTGCAGCAATGGAGGATTCATGTTGTGCAAATAGTTGACTCCCAAAGCAATTTCATAAAGAATGCGGAATCTCAGACACCAGGGAATGTCAGGATATACATCCTTCTGCCACAATAAAACCACAAAACAAGAATTATAATCCTCTGTTCTGATCTAACAGCACACACAAAGACTTATTTTTTAAGAAGAAAGTGATGTGGGCAAACAGTAATCTTTTAAAACATACATTACACAAACTCCTTAAAAAATTGTAATGAAGCATTAAAACTCGTTAGCTGTTAAAAGAAACATTATTAAAAAAAAATTATGCAATGCTATGTTTCCATTCCCTAGCATTCACATAGTAGTTCAAGACTGCTATACACGATGTTGAACATTTACTACATTACTCATTCATATGGAAATATGAATTACAGATGAACTTCTGCACAAAATTCGCAACCCACAATTTATGAGCCCTACACAAAGAATGGCAAAAATCATATCTTCAGCTGACATTGGGGAACAAAAAAAACTGTATTGAAACTATGCACAAAATACTACCTTCATAAATAATAATACAGCAAGAAAAATGCAGTAAAACTCAACTGAAATCTTAAAAGTTATACTACACTAATGCCTTTATGAAAAACACACAGCTGAGCTCTCTAAGGCACAAGATGTGTATTGATTAAAGGTGGAGAAGAGACTTAGTGCTATTGAGACCCAACTGCAGCGGCTTTGCAGTAGCAACCCTACAGACTAAGCTAATGGGAGCAACTGAGAGTTCAGTGAAGGAGAAGTTATGCAGAGAATGAGATCTGGTAGAAACATTCATACCTGTTTATATTACCAATATTTGACTTCTATAAGCTAAAGTCAAAATCTTCAATTTTTTAAGATATTCAAACTCATGAAAAAAAAAAATCAATATTTGTATTGGCTGTAGTCCAGAAACCCAGAGTGAAGCAAGCACAAGTATTTCAGAATCTAATTAGAGCACAACTGAGATTTTTAAAGTGACTGTATGTAATAATTCAACATAAAGCTCGTTATAGGTCACAACACTAAAGGAAAAAGTCTAACAAAACTTAAGTCGGCTGAGTTTAGTTGCCTTTTTGAGATACAGAAGGTCTATCTGAGCACCAAAAACTACTAGGGATAACGACTGTCTTCCACTGTGAAATACTATAAATAAAATACTTTACTACACTTATTAAGCATGAAAACTGCAATCTACTTGAAGCAGCCAGGTATCATATTTAAAGACCGTAAGTACACTTACCCCATGCAATAGCTGGTTTAATGACCCATTGGTCATGTATTCTGTTACTATCCCCAGAAATTCAGGCTCGTTGCAAATTCCCAAAATTGGCAGTATGTAACTAAACCGGGCTTTGTGTAATACCTCTGCTTCTTTTAGAAGGTGGTTTCTATCACTTAAAGAAAATAAGTGAACAAATAAAATACATTACCATACCAGTACTAGGAAACTCAAAGCAAATGCTAGGTTCACTATATCCTCTGTCAATTATATCCCTGTATGCAGTACCACCTTTTCACCATTTAATTTCTACCATGCTGTTTTGAGACTAAGACAGTGTAAGACAAATCAGAATCTGCAAACGCAAAGACAAGACAGTTTCCCTGGTTTTGTTGTACCATGCAAATCTATTTCCATCACACGTTTCATCCGTGTTTCCTGTAAATAAGGATACAGTCAGAACTTCCAGCTTCCACCATTCCTTGAAACCACAATGGTAACAACCAGCTGCATTTCTCCCACTTTACTGAAAACCTTTAAACTGTGAGTTTTCACCCAGGCCCAATATTTATCTCCTAGAGAGTGGAGATTTTAATACACATGATTCCCCAACCACGATTTAGTGGACTCTGATGTACACTAAAATAACAGGGGCTAAAGGAATGCACTTTTGGCTTCTGAAGGAAAGGAAGTTCCTTTCTGAAGGAAAAGGAACAATTAATTATGCTTTGTTTTCACATAAATTGTTCCCTCAAACAGCCCCTGCTTTGAATCACTCTCTGGAGAAAATATCCCCTAGATGCAAAGGAAGCATGAACAGACCAGCCTCGTGATGTTTGGATTCCTGAATTTGACTGTGTGGATCCTCTCTGTTACTTCAAAACTCCTCATAAATGTAGGTTTGATGCATCTTTACAAATTCAGACCTTGCAGCATGTGGATTTGAGAAGGTCATGTTTTATTTAAGATTGAATATGATTCCATCCCTAAAAATAGAAACTATTTGGTATGCCTTATATCTCAAATAGTCTTGAAAAAACCAGGTTTGTTGTCAATGAGGATAGTTGGACCTGATAGTTTTCAGCAAAAAAAGCATTTAGATTGTATACCAGTGGAGACCAGTACAGGTACAAGTACATGACTAGGATATTCAAATACAGGACATTTACAGCACATTTAAGATTGATCCTTTGGATGTGAGCCAGACTGACTCAGAAGCAATAGGGCTGTGCCAGGGCTATGCCCACCACGATTTGTAGAGCACAGCACTGTGTCATGTGTACAGTACAGCTCCAGGGTGAGAGCTGGCTTGTGCCCATCGAGCTCAGGGCACATCCAAAGCACTCAGGGCAGCCTGGATCCATCAAGGTGGGTTTAGCAGTCACAAAGAAAAGGCTGTCAGGATGTATGGGGAAAAGAAGAAGCCTTGTGAACTAAAGCCCGCAGATCTTAGCAGCAGGAAATTTTGAATTTAGATGGATACGAAATTAAGGTCCTTTTATCTACGTGATGGAAAAAGACTTATAGGAAACTCTAGGAAATTACAGAAGTAAAAAGGCAGCCTTTGAGACAAGCATGGGATAGAAGACACAACTCTATGCCTCTCCCCCTCTCTCCAGAAATGACTAAGTTTGAGGAAGTTTAAAGTTTTCCCAGACAGTCAGGCAAATTAGTATGGGATTCAGCTGTGGCCCGGGAAACAAACTGCGACATACTGAAGTCTCTTCCTGTGTCTGTCCGTCACTTCACCTTTGTCTGCTCCATGCCAGAAGGGCACTGAGTAATGCCTAAATGAGCACAACAGCTTCCCAACTAGCTTTGCTCTTTGGCTGGTCACATACCATATTCAGGGATGCACAGCATACAATTCCCCCCCGGGGAATTAATGGCACTATGAACTCATCCCTTTTCCTGACAACACTTACAGGCTGGCATTTTATACTGCCTACTGTACAACCAACAAGGCACTTGCTGCCAAGACTCAGGTATAATGGATTTTTTTACAGCTTTGAGTCTTCTGATAGCATTTCTCAGCTTTGCATGATATATGGTAGGTGACTGAATTATTTTTATTACCTCACTTGCCCTTTTAATCATAATTTCACAGGTTAGATGTCCCACTAATCCAAAATCTTGCAAGGCTGAAAACAGCCTCGGTGGTTTCATCCCAACTGTGTTATGAAGATAAATACTGTATTTCCAATTAGCTGGGATTTAAGCAGACATTAAAAAAAAAAAAATCCCCAAACAAACAAAAACACCCAACAAAACCAAACAAACAAACAAAAAACCAAATCACAACACCTGTCTGTCCCTCCCGACTTATTGGAAAACACCACATAACTGAGATTCCATTTCTGGCAAGATTTCTGAGATAAAGCCTGTGTATACACAAACCTGGGCAATAAGAGGTGAAAGAGCTCAAAACAACTTGTCTTATATTCAAGTATATTGAGTCACGAAACTAGAAGCCTTTCTGAGTGAAGTTATCCTACCTAGAAGGCTTAATACTAGATCAAAGAAACCTGAGGCAAAGGCCTGAAGACAGACACCAAGATAAGACTCAGAGGCAGGTTTACAGTCAGGTAGGCTTCAGACAGCCTAAGAAGAAGCAAATTTGCATTGATATGTTAACAAATTGAAACTATGAGGAAGGGAATTGAATAAGCCAGAGATGAATGAAAAAGTACAACTTGCTGCCCCCTTACATGGAGTGACAGCTCCTGTATTAATAAATACACTGCCACTTAGGTACCTGGAAAATCGGGAACCCGGATGTTACATGGAAAATACCAGTTTTACAGGGGGCTACAGGCCTATTATTTTAAATCAGCTTCTCTCAGTACTGTGATATCTGGGGAAAAATAGTAATTTTGTGTTGTCTCAGAGAGGCTTCTTCTAGAAGCAATTTCTAGTGGATAGAACAGTATACTCCCTGTATTCCTTTCTCTATGTAAACACCAAATCTGTAGTAATCAATGTACTTTAATATCCTGCTGATACCTCACCAAAATGGTTAGCAACCAACAGACCCAGCAAGAAACCAATCCCACCTTGAGGAGGGCTCAAGGTGCACAGTGCAGAAAAAAAAAAAAACTCCGAAAGAAACAATTTAGTGTCTCACAGACCGACACCGAAACCACCCCTTTACAATAATCGAAAGAGAGGAAGCTCCGGGGTCGGCCCGTGCTTTCTCTGGCCCCAAGCGGAATCATCCTCTTGGGATCCCCCTTCCCCGTGGAATTAAAGCAAGGCTGTCTACCGAAACTCCAGGATCTGATCCACAGACCTCAGAAAAACACGCCGGCATCGTCTACCGGCACCTCGACCCTTTCTGGGGGCTGGTTTAGGGAAATGCGGGCTCGGCTCGGCCCTTGCCCCGGCGCAGCCGCACGCCGGCGGCCCCTGCCCACCCCGTTACCTGTCTAGCAGCGGCCCCTGCAGGCATTTGAGGGCCACCGGGACCCTCCAGTCGGCGTGACGGGCGGCGGACACTGTCCCGTAAACGCCTCGGCTAATAAAACGCAAGTCCGGGAGTTTGCTGGAGGGGATAGAGGGGAGGCTGTAGCTGAGGGCACCCGCCCGGCCCCCACCACCATCTCCGCCGCTCATGCTCGCACTCCGCCGGGCGCAGCGGGGCCCGGAACGCCGCTCCTCTGGCCCTACTTCCTCGCTTCCCCGCGCACCTCCCTGCCCCGCCTGCTCTCCCATTGGCCCACCGACGAAGCACTTCCTCACGGAAAGTGGGTAAGTCCCACGGTCCGCGGGTCGGGGAAGGCGGGGCAGCCGGGATGGGAGGAGCGATGGGAGTGCGGTGCCGGCGGTGCCCCGCAGAGCCGTTCCGGGGCAGCGGCCTCGCCCTTCGGCAGCCGCGGGAGCTGTGGCAGGGCGCGTCCCTCGGGTCATGGATGGAGGGAGCATCGCCCCACCCCGTCCGAAGGAGCATCCCCGGCGCTGGAGAGGAGGAGGCATCCCCTTCCGTCCCAGGGCGGGAGGGATATGTGGGTTCTGCTCTCGAAAGATGATGCAGTATGCCAGAGCCAAGCGCAGTCGCCACAGTGCATAGAATCATAGAATGATGTGAGTTGGAAGGGACCTTAAAGATCATCTAGTTCCAACTCCTCTACCATGACAGGACACACCTTCCGCTAGACCAGGTTGCTCAGAGGCCCATCTGGTGTATACTCATTGCTCAAGCGAAATGAGAAAAGCTTTGTCTCATGCAGTCGCTTATCTCCTCTGTATTTCTCCTAGGAAGATTTTTCAGGATAGCGGCATTTCAAAAAAGTAAATTCGAAATTTCCAGTAAGTGCAAGTTCACCCTTGCCCCTGCTCATAGTATTTATGAGAGCTTTACAAGAAGGTTGCACAGGAAGCTTTTGTAAAGCCCGTTCACCAAGCCAAGTTCTCACAGACTAACAAAGCAGTTTAATTTGAAGGTAGAGGTTTGTAGCTTTCCACAAGGAGTGACAGCTCCACAGGATGAAATAAAGGAAAAAGGGTAATTCACTTGCCTTTCCATGTGTGTGGATCAGGGGCTAAGCCTCTGGCTTTTCACCTCTCTGTTCTCCCACTCACGGATATGCACTAGAGAATGAGGCAGAAGACCTAAGTTTTCAAACTACAATATGTTCAATATTTCACAGCATTCATTTTAAGACATGGCAACAACTTTTCAGCTCTGTCTAGGTCCTAGGACTTCAGTAGCTTTATGGCTTTCCCAATCTTCTTGTATCTTGGATGATATACATCCTCCAAATGCTTCAGCATTATGAACATATGCGCAACCACATAAAGCAACCAGTGGCATATTCTACTTTCAGTTTTTAGTTAGTCCATGTCCTTTAGACATGCTAGGTGGTTTCCCAAAAGTGTAATCTTGAGGTAATGTTTGCAATATGCAAGTTTTGGGTATCAATTTATGCCTATCCCTCTCTGTATTAACCGTGTTGGTAGTACTATTATTCATACAATTTTTAAGTTTGGTGTATAAGGAAGATTTTGTTTCCTTAAGAAAATGATATGCAAAGGACAATTACCATGAGCTTGCATTATAAAACCACTGTGTAAATATATACTTACAGTCTTTTCCATTAAGATGTCACTATACTGGAAATTTATTTGTGCATCTTGTTACTGTGTGCTGTGTTGATTTAATGTATATTTATAGTGTTAAGTACACTGACTTAAACCTCAGGAAAATTTTTGTGATTCTAAAAGTGGACGTGGAGGCAGCACTGTTGGAGCAGTGTCATGCTTCTCTTGCCATGCCTGTTCCAGGTACAGTGTTCCTGGAGCTGTAGTCCCCGTGACACCCCAAACCCTAACCCTAATGGCAGATTGGGGGAGAGGCTGAGGTCCTAAGGTAGATTAAACTTTTGATAAAACTAAAGTTTTTGTTAAATACTGTTTCTAATTGATAGAAACAGTATTTATAGCATGTGGCAGATAAATATGCCTGTGTTATACTTCTTTGAAATTCTAACTTGTGAGATTTCCCACATAGTCTTTTTCATTTTTAAGTGTTGGATCTGACTCGTCCTTTCACATGGAAACTTCCTGAATATCCCCACTGATAATGAGGTAAGCAAAGTTCACAGCAAAGAGGATACTTTCTGTGTGTGTAGCGTTCATAGTGGTTTGATTAGTGTTGTAATGACTGTAATTTTCTTGAATTTAAAATGGAAAAAATGGTTCTGAAAGTGTGAAAGCTATGGCAATGGGCTTACACTTCCTGCAGCTTGTGAAATATGGGAGGGCAGCTAGCTACTAACTGCTACTACTCCGCTAAAAAAATTTAGTGCCTTCATTTTTATGGATATTGAACACAAAATCTAGTTATGTTTTTTTTGCAGTTCACCAGATTGACTGTGTTTTGACAATGGCAGGAATCTGTTGTCAGGACAAGATGTTCAGATTGAAAGAAGCTATGGTTTCATGATGATTTTATATCTCAAACAACTTTACTATATTTTTGCTGTTGGACTTAAACATGATGGACCCTGTTACCTATTAAATATTCTGAAAAAAATTGGGAAATGCCTTTTTTTTCTTCTTAGCACTTGAGAGTCTCTGAATTTTAGTTGTGTCTTTGGAGCTGCATAAAAGACCCTGTTTTAGAAAATGAGTTTTCATTCAGTAATCACAGTGCCTTTGTGTCTGCTCTTTATTTTGTGGATTTTTCAAGCTTTTACTTATAAAGATAAGGGATGTTTGGTTATAATCATCTTTGTAAAAAGATTATTTTGCCTGAATATTTTGTACTATCCACATCGCAGGAATAAAGGACTTTGGTAGTAATCTCTTCAATTGTGTTTGTTCTTACTGAAGCAAGTATTTTTTTCTGAAATAATGCATCAGGATTTTTAGATGCTGGCTGAGATCCTGTTTTACCTGCTGTCATGCTGGCAATGTGATGATACACTTGCTCAGATATGTTGGTAATGAGTGATACAACCATGGAAACCAACAGCCTTTGAAATCGTCTGTGTGTTCTCCTGTCAGCCTCAAACAACCCTTCCTGGTTAGCGTGTGCCACACTCTGGGTGGGCCATTCCTGAGCATCTGAACTCTTTTGGAAGTTGTTCCCTATGGTTTTAGATGTCTGTTGACACAATTTCATATTAAGAGAGCTGCATGGAAGTACTTGTATCCAACTATTACAACATGCTGACACTCCCTGCTGACTGAATCCAGGAGCAGAGCTGCTGAGAGCTTTTCTAGCAGTTTGGAGGGAAGCAGGGAGGGAGTGCTTGGGGTTTGACGCTTCTGAGTCACCTGGATTTTTATTTCCATGTTTGTGCTACTGTTGGTGCCCATGTGGTGATGACACACCATGAGTATAATATCAGGATAAACTCTAGTGCTCTTTTGAAGGTAAATGACATTTCCATTCAGCCCTAGCAGTTTAACAAAGCGTCCCCACACCTGAACCATTTCAGTGTTTATTTGCTTTTTTCACTGAGCTTCCTCTTTTCTCCACTTGCTTGTGGAACCTGAGCAACTTTATGAAGGTGGTCCTCTTTCTAGCCCCTGTCTTTGCCTGAACCCAGTGAAGCTTTTTCTGTGTGCAAGTAATGCAGAGGCAAAAGTTTGTAAGAGGAGGAAGGGAAAGGGGGTGATTTTGAAAGGTTCTTCTTAGACACAATAACACTGTGGTACTCTTCTGTACCTCTCTTAACATATGGATTCTTTGGGGCCAGGTGAAGCCCACATCCATCCTAGGTGCTGACTGCATTGAAAATGTGTTTGACCATTTCTTAGCAACAAGGACAGTGTCCTGGTTTCAGGCAGATTTGGGAGAAAACCTCCTAAGGGGCTCTCCCTCCCCTCCCCCAACCAGTTCGGGAAAGACTTCCTCAGAGAGAAGTGGAAAGAAACCTGTTTATTAAACAGGCAAAGCACTCCCACTACAATAAATTGAACAATACCTGATGACAAGAACTTCATCCCGCTCTGAAGAGATGACAAATTAGAGAGCAGGTCCCCTCGCCGAAGACAGTCACTCTGTTCTATTGCTCTGTTCCTCTGGCACTGAGAAAAAGGAGTTGCTGTGCAGGGTTGGTCTTGGTGGGGCAGGTCCCAGGTGGAAGGCCCCTGGCACTTCCCCAGGTCCTCAGTCCAGTACTTGAACTGTTCCGAGGAGAGGCAAAAAAAGAAAGGAAAAAAGAAAAAAAGAGGAAAAAAACTTCAGCTAGCTACAAGACCTACAGCTAACTAACTAGCAACAACTAGCTAACTGGAAAAACAAAAAGCAGAGCCTCTCTCTGTCTTGCCATGTGCTGAACTCCTCCACTTCAAGGCCACTCTGAGGAGCAGAGTTTTCCTGCAAAAAAAACTAAACCGTGCTTCCCCCTCCCCTTTGCTCTCAGACCCACTATTAAAGGTACTGGGTATAATAACTGGCATCACCCAACAGATGATTGGGGATACAAACATTATAACTTCACCCTAGGACAGACAACTAGCATGAAATGACTGTCATCCATCTGAAACAGAATCTGCATCAGAAATGCCTGTTAAGAGGAGTTCCTAGCTCTAATTCCTGAACCATGGAGATTATTTGGAGAGCAGTATTTCTCCAGAGCCAAAAGGGATTATTCTAATAGAATTCTTAAAGAATTGTCTCCTATTGGAAGATGTGTGCCAGGCCCCGAGCATTCCCTGACACCTCCCACTTTACAAGCAGAGGTAGCATTAGGTATTCAGTAGTCTACTGCATTCAGGATTACTCTATGTGCCTTTTTTTATGCTGAGTATTTCCTCAAATACTTAATCTTCCCCCTTCTCCCTACTCCTAGGTTTTAACCTTTATTTTGGTTTCCAGTCTAAAATGCTGCAGTTCTTGGTGTTTCCCATAAAATTAGTTCAGCTGAGAGAAAGCTGAAAATTTTTCTTTCAGCAGTGAATTAGAGCAAGTTTTTTTTTTTCACTTTTATTTTCTCTTTTAAAATTTAAACTATTATAATGAAGCAGATTTGATGCAAAGCCAGCAGGCCAGGAGAGGTGATTCTGCCCCTCAGCTCTGCTCTGCTGAGACCCATCTGCAGTGCTGTATCCTGCTCTGGGATCTCCAGCACAGGAGAGAAATGAACCTGTTGGAGCAAGTGCAGGGGAGGTCAGCAAGATAATCAGAAGGATGGAGCACCTCTCCCACAAGGAAAGGCGAGGGAATTTGGTTTGTTCAGCCTGGAAAAGAGAAGGCTTTGGGGTATTTGCAGCCTTCCAGTACCTGAAAGGACTGAACAAGAAAAATAGAGAGGGACTTTTTACAAGAGCATGTAGTTACAGGGGAAATGGAGTCAAATGGAAAGAGAGTAGGCTTAGATTAGATATCAGAAAAAATTCTTTGCTGTGAGGATGGTGAGACATTGAAACAGGTTGCTCAGAGAAGTTGTGGTTGCCCCATCCCTGAAAGTGTTCAAGGCCAAGTTGGATAGAGCTCTGAGCAAACTGATGTAGTAGAGGTGCCCCTGTCTATGGCAGGGGGGTTGGAACTAGATGATTTTTAAGGTCCCTTCCAACCCAAACCATTCTATGATTCTATGATTCAAGGCACGTCCTGGAGTGTTACAAATCTGCTAGGTGTGTAATTTCAGTTCCCAGAAATACATAATGTGTTGGAGCTCTGTCCTTTAGCTTGAATAGCTACAATTCTTTCCAAATAGCTGTCAAGCTGTCAGTCAAGACAGTCATAAAGAAGAACAACATTCATTACTTAACTACAAGACTGCAAGGCAAGGTCTAGATAATCAAGTGAATGCACAGAACCAGGTGGGAATGTGGGAGTTGGAAATGTTATACATTTACATTTGCTTTTTTTTGTGGTTTGTGTTGGCAGTTAAATAGGGGAGAATTTGGCATGTTTATTTGACAACATCTATGTGCTTTGAAGTCAAATTAAAATGCAGCCTATCTGTAAATGAAATGAGGAGTTAAGACTTGTAAGAACTTAGCATACTTTGTAGTGAACAGGACTGTATTCATAATAGGAAAAATAGCCCAAATTTCCAGCTACAGGTCTGAAAACCTTCCAAGGTCAAATTTTGCCTAGATTCTGTGATTCTCATAGTCAAAGCCTAAGTAATTTTTTTAGTAAGTGCAATTACTTCTCGTTCATTTGAGCAGGTATTTCCTGATAAGTACTATGTTGAAAGTCTATGACTTAGCAACAGTTCTTACTCTTCAAGGAATTTATAGTAAGCCATAATGAATCAACCTGTTAATCATTTTTTCAGGAATAAACACATGGCTCTCTCTTCCTGTTTGTATAAACAATTAGCAAGTGTCATCTGGGAATAATGTAAGGCATATTTTCGTCACAAATGTAACAGTTTTCAGTGAGGTAAATTCTAGAAAGTAGTGAAAAAAAAGAGGCAAAACCCCCCCCAAACCAAACTAGACCAAAAAACCAAAGCAGAAATGAAGGTGGAATATTTTCTTGGACAATATATATGCAACACCTGTATTAAGTGAGGGCTCTGTTTACACAGGGTACAACACTCTTACAAGTTCAATTTGCCTGAACATAGGTATTGGCAGGTCATTAACATGACCCTTTCACAAGTGTTTATAGGGTGGAGCAGATGAACCTTTTCTGTGGCTGTCTTCCATGAACACATTGACACTTGGTCAATATAGGAAATGCCTGTAAAGAGTTAACTGGCCAGGGATTACCACGGCTCACCTTCATACAGGGTAAAATAACCCAGAAGGGCTGAGACTGTAGTTGGGACGGAGCAGAAAGATCAGGTTTGCAATGCATTTGAAGCAATCTGAGGAATTAAGGTGTTTCTCTGTAGTGCAATTCAGAAAACTGGATACATTTGTTGGCAATGGCAAAAATATAATATTATCATTTTGGGTAAAGCACATGAGAAGAAGATACCTCAACAATCACTCCTAACAGTTAACACAGTTAGATCTTCGGTGTCCTTTGGGCATCCCAGTGGCGTCTCCTGAATCTGCTGAATTTAGAATTATGTGAGATAAGTGAAAAACTTTTCATTGTGCTCAGACGTGAGTGTGAACAGGCTCAGAACTTCCATGGTGTAGCAAAACAGTACCAGATTCCATATTTTTTAATTTAAAAATACAGTTTTATGCTTAATAAACCTCCTAATTAATTTTTCACTAAAATTAAGATTTAGCACACCACAACTGATGGTCATCTGGTTCTTATGGCTAAATGGAAATTCTGGAAGAAATTTGCTGGAGTTCACTCTGATCACTCTGTGGGTAGCAAGGCCCACTGTCTGTTAGAATGCCTTAATATACTTTTATATTAAAAAGAATAATCCCTCCATGTTAATAAAACATCTGCACATCTTGTTCCTTTTCCAATGCAAAGAGCTTGGACTGAAAAAGGCAAACTCCTACAAAAGATTTAGAGTGGTTCTTAAAACTGTTAGAGTATTCATGTTATGTTCATCTGGTAGAACTGCATTCCAGTTTTCTACTGTATTCTTTCAAGTATGTTGTTAGTATTATCATGTTTCACATGCCACCTTGTGGTCTTCAAGGAAAAAGAGACATTTTGTATGATTTGGTAAACTGGAAATACATTCCTGTGTAAATATTTTCAATAATTTCTAGTATAGATTAATATCTCAGCAAATCTGTTGAAGCCAAATTTTCAAAAGTTTTATAAAGAGTACCTTCTAAGAGCATCAAATAGAAATTAGTTTAGAATGTGACCTTCAAGCTGAAGGTATTTATATTGTAGTAGTTGTGCTGTACATACAGGCAAAATAAAAGAGGAAATATGCAGGATGCAGAGGTGAAAAGGTGAATCCTTTTCGCCTCTAGCATAGAAGCATGGGCAAGGAAACAACTGTGATTTAGTCAGGAGTACTGACTTTTCAGGAGCTGTTTCCATGAGAAATTGATTCTGGAAAATCTATCAAGTTGTTATGATTATAGAAGATTTTCACTACCTAAAAAAAGAGAATTTCAAATTGGAAAACATTGCAGTTTTAAAACAAAAAGAAGTTTGTTTTCCTGTTGCACCTTGAGAGTTGAAATGGGAAGTTAATCTCATTTAAGCTTCAGGTAAATGAAAACCTCTGAGAGAAGTTGAGATTGGAAATTTTAGTCTAACCTGTTTCTGTAAGGCTGGAAGGGTTAAAAGTTCTTTTAGGAAAGTACTCAATAATTTTTTTATTTATTATTTCTTTAGGATTCAAAGGCTTAAGCTTGGGTTAGAAATATTTGTGCTTAAAATAACACAAACAACCCAAAAGATATAGTCTGTTTTCTTAAATAGTGTCTAAATTGATCAAAGATAATTGAAGAGTACAAGGGATAGGTGGGAAAGAGGGAGAAAATAACAAGGAGGAGGACAGGTAAGATGAGTTTTATGTATCTGATATTTTAAAAAAAGAATCTTACACTATTCATTTATTATGCAGCTGTTATCTGCTCAATTCTTTTTAATAAGACCATCAACTTGGACTGATAGGAAGGAGATAACTTAGGTTGGCTTATGTAAGGTGTTAAACTCACTAAAACTTCTGTGCTTATGAATGTATATCATCATGCGTTGCTCATCTAAAAGTGTCTGCTTTTTATGTGCTATGTCGGCCTGACAATTAAAAAAGAATTATCCGCATTTTCTGATATCTAAGTGTCCCATATTTCTTTGAAAAACATGTTCATTTTACATTCTGGAGTACAAATGGAGATTTTATTTTTAACCTGTTATTGAGTAGATGCCTGCTTCTAAGCTTTTGGATACCTTTGCAGCCATCTATTTCGGTGTCAGATAAATAATACAGATGATTAATTGCTTTATTGATGGGAATGGCCAGGACACTTAGAAAGACATATATAGGAGAATAAATTGTGTGCTGTAATTGGGCTGCGACCTTTCAGAAGTTCTTTCGTGTAATGTTCTCACAGGGAAGAACTGGCTGGGAAGACCTGATTTTGCACTGTATAAAGCAGAGATGGGATGACCTTGACTTTCTCTGGGTGCCCATCTAGCTTCTCTATCACTGCCCTCCTCAGCAGAGTCCAGGGGAGGAATATAGGATGAGGAAGAGCTCATAGCCAAGATGAAGCCAGTTTAATAAAGAAAAAGGAAAGGCTGCACACAGAAGCAAAGGGAAACTAAAAGATCTACCCTCTACTTGCGATGAGCAGGTGATTTGCGGCCAATGCCTGGGAAATAGGGCTTTGGTACACATAGTGGATTCTCTAGAAAATAAACACCTAAATGACAAGTGCCCCTCTTCCTTCTTCTTTCTCTTAATTTTATTGCTGAGTATACTGTTATTTGGTATGGAATATTTCCTTGGTCAGCTTGAGTCAGCTGTCCTGGCTTTGTCCCCTCCCAGCCTCTTGCCCACCTTGACCCTACTGGTCTTTAGGGATGTGGGGGGATGTCGGAGAGACAGCCTTGGCACTGTGGAGCAGTGCTCAGGAGTAGCCAAAACACTTGTGTGTGACACTGACACCTTTCTAGCTACAGGTACAAAGCGTAGCACAGAGAGCCGCTATGGAAAAGTTGACTTCATCCGAGCCACACTCAACACAATCTCCATGCCTTATTCCATACCATTTGCGTCATGCTTATGTCCCACATAATTGAATACAATTATACATCTTCTAACCATCCTTTTGTATTTAAATCTCATTACTGAGATCTCTTCTTAGCAACACAGCTTATGCTACATTATTTAAATGATCTTTATACTCAATGTACAGATTTATACATTCTCATTTAGTATTATCCTGGGTCCCTTAACAGATACTTATTATGCTCCCATTCCATGGGCCTCCTCCACTTCTCCAAATGTTTATAAATACAGGCTATCTTTTGGCCCAGCTGCCGTCCTTTTACATCTTTGTACATTCTTTGAGAGCTTGAGAGACACCTCCCTTGTCTCCTCTGCTGGTTATCTCTATCAGTGCACTGAGGTGCTCCAGGAAGGGCACTGCTGCAGGTCCATGCTGGAGTCATCTCAGTTGCAGAAAGTCTTTTGATACCACAGCCTCCTGTGTACATACCAAAGTCTACTATGTTTTTCATCTGCTTAAGCCCCATTGTAAATATCCCTTACTTTGGTAATCTCAGTTAGTTTTATTACAGAAATGCTGTAGAAATAATTTTTTTCCAATGTAGCTTTTCAGGGACTAATGGCTGGGGACATCAGAACAAGAAACCAACAAGCAAATTAAACAGGAAGTTTTGTGCATATCATATGAGTTTGAGAAGGGGATTGGTTATCCATATGGGCTGTTATTACAATGATAAAAGGCTTTCCTTTTCTGCATCATTCTTCAGTTCCTCCAAAATCTCATACCATGTGCAGGAGCTGTTATATGCCATACAGACAAAAGACCACTCCCTCCTTGAAATCTGAAGATCAAAGTTTTTGCATTGGACTCTTAGCATGTTCCCTCAGTTTAGCTCTCGATACTGATGAGAGCTTTCTGTTGAGGGCACGGCCTGCAGATGCAGGGCATGATATGGAAGTGTGTTTGAGCAGAGAATGTGTTATTGAGACATGCTCTGAATGAGAGCCGTGCTTGCACTCAAACCTATGAAGAGTTCCAGTGAATTCTGAAGTTTGTCACTGACAGAAGGTGTCTGCCCTCACAGCTTAAGACTACATACAGCCTTTTTATGTGAGCAGCATTTTTAAACGTAGAAATGAAACGCACTAATGAAAAAATAGGGAAGTAAAAAGGATTGGAAGTTTTTAGTATAAATCATATCTCACTGTGGCAATGGGCACTGGGAAGGGAGTGAAGGAAAAATCAGCATATTAGGAGCATGATTTAGCGAGCACCAAAACCACGAGTCATTCATTCTATCAATGACTACTGAATGATTGTCACTCTCCTACTGCCCAGGAGAGCAAACTGTGAACTTAAACTGCGCGCTGACAATCTATAATGAATTTACCTCCAAAGCTGCTGTACAAGCAGTATGAGCTGACCTAGCACTGTGTGCCACTGCCATTGTCTACACATTGGCATTGCCATCACAGCAGGGGATTCATGCCAATACACAGCAGCCTTTAACAAAAGTGACCACTTGATGTCACTATTGCCATTCAAATCTGTACTTGAAAAGACTAGCTGTGTTTTGGTATTGGTGAGGCTATGAATGTGATGTTTCAGATGAGCAAAGTAAGGGATATTTACAATGGGGCTTAAGCAGATGAAAAACATAGTAGACTTTGGTATGTACACAGGAGGCTGTGGTATCAAAAGACTTTCTGCAACTGAGATGACTCCGGCATGGACCTGTCTTTTCAAACAGCTGTTTAAATAATCAAACACTTTTTTATTAAACACTCTGAAGGATAGATTTTTCTTCTGTGTGTAGAGTACCAGTACTTGTAGAATATAAGTATAAAAAAATGTGATCTACATTTCTTATTTTTCATAGAATCCCTTTAAAATTTACACAGGCTTATTTAAGGTACCATCTGTATTACAAATCTATGGGTAGAAGTTTTTACATGTCAGTGTATTTTCAGTGACTATCCTTCATACACAAGTACATTTGAAGAGATCTTTCAGTACTTTCATTTTTTATAGAGGTGTTTATTTGATGTGGTTTTAAGTATTCATGTACATTTTGTAGTGTTAGAGAAGAACACATGACTTTTTAGTAGAACAACTGGACAAAATTACTATCTTCGGTAACTATCTGCCATAAGTTGCTATTAATGATTATATTAGAGTTAGAAGATATGAAAAGGATTTAAAAATAATTGTTCAGATACTATTTCTCTCCTGGTATATTATCTAATTTACATTTGAAAGGAAAATCAAAGTAAATACTGATCAGCTTTTGCATTAGTTGGTCATATTCTGTGTTTCTTAACTTCAGGACAGCACAGAGGGTTTGGGAGGGCAAAAAAGAGATTAAAGAAAAGGTTCTTTCAGTGTACTCTTGAATTTCAGCCTGGGGAGGAAGTGCCAGAGAGACAGAGCCATTTAGGTGTGACTGTCTAAATCCCTGAAGAACTTTACAAAGAGTGAAGAAATTTCAGACCTACATGTATTTTTGAATCAGGTATTTCTTTTATGGCCTCTACAGAAAATGCATGAAGTCTTGAAGTCTAGACACTTGATGACACATATTATTCTCTCTTTGGGGCTTGAGCCTCTGTGCCTTGGGTTGCAATATGTAACCAGAAATGTGTATTCTATTTTCCATCTGTTGAAACTGGTTGGGGATGTGTTTTTCTTTATCTCTTGTATAACCCATTCCTCATAACTCTGGGGAGGAGTGGATGGGTGTCTTCTGTTAATGGGCCAGCTGTTAAAACCAGGTGGAGCAATGTTTCTTATCTCTTCCACTACCCATCCTCCCTCCAGGGGGATATCTGCTTTTGATGGGCCATTAAGGCTTACCAATGACATGACACATTACATCATCCCATTGTGAGATGCTCCCCCCAGTGGGAGGGGCCAACCATTCCTACCTAGATAAAAAACTGAGAGTCAGAAACACCAGGGTAGCCTGTTTCCACTGGATTTCCCAGAGGAAGACTGGACTCATTACCACTGGACCTTCAGAAGGAGACTACACCCTACTACAGGATCATCTATGCTCCATCAGAAGCAGATCTGTCACTCCAGGAGGATTTATTTGGACTGCGTCCAACATCCTGGCCAACAAGGTATCAGGCTGTATTCCAACTGTCAGTGTTTCTAGGATTTTTTCTTGTTTGCATGCTTTATTTTTCTGTACTACTACATTTGTATTTTTAATATTCCTAGTAAAACTAAAACTGTTATTCCTATTCCCATATCTTTGCCTGAAAGCCCCCTTAATTGCAAAATTATAATAATTTCGCGGGAGAGGTTTACATTCTCCATTCCAAGGGAAGCTCCAGCTTTCCCTGGCAGACACCTGTCTTTCCAAACCAAGATACCCTGTCAACACTATTTAACTGTGGAAAAAATGTCTCTGTGTGTTTGTGTGCTCTTTCCAGGAAGGTTTATCTTGGTTTTTAGGACTGTAAGTATTGTTCTGATTTTCCAAGAAGCAGGAAGTGAGTTTTGCTTTTCTTTCTGTTGATTCCTTGAGGGTCTCAAATGTCTGTTATTTGAGTATGCATTGAAAGCCCTGTATTCCTTCTAAAAAGTCTTTAAAACTTTAGAATATTTCAGCTGGAAGAGATTTAGAAGGAGTATCTAGTCCAAGTGCCAGTGACAACACATGCCAGCACAGATTGCCCATGGAGAGTCTTGGATATGTAGGCATGTTACAGCACTGAAAAGCAGAGAAATCTCTTTCTTTATAATTATAACCTGTACCTATATGGTGTTTTAATAAAGCCTAAAGCTCTTTAATTTACTGTCAATTGTTTCTGTGAGAACAGGAGTAGAAGCTTGTCAAATAAATTATCAGATTATATTCTCAGTTTTATCTGGGGCTTTCCTCAGTATAAGATCAACCATAAGGGCTGTGTGTGTGGTGGGCTTTTTGGGTTTGTTTTGGATTTTTGTTTGTGTTTGTTTTTGTGGGGGTTTTTTGCCTCCTATATGCTTCTCATTCAATTTACTGAGTAAGTCTAAGCAAGGGACGCATCAAAGTCACCTGCACTTTTAAGACTTGCTTTTCAGCAAAGTCCCATTCTCGTAAGTATCCATTGACTTCCTTTTCCTTTTCTTGTAGAATCTGATATGTGAATAACCTAAACAAATATAGATGTCTTAATCTAAACAAGTAATTAGACTCCTTTTATGGTCTGAGTAGAGAAATCATCACCTCTGAATCCAGTTATCCCATTCTAAAGTAGATGCCTAGGACATGTGTTTCAAAAGTGCAATTTCTGCATTTTCTTGCTGACTGTACAGTTGTAAATTCAATCTGTTGTTAACCAATGCCAATTCAAACAATTTATGGGAGGGATATTTAGTCAGTGAAATAGTTCAATCTGCAAGGGACTATAACTGTTGCTTCCACAGCCAGCGTAAACTGCTGCTCTTGCTTTTGGTAAACTAAATTTTTGGAGACTGGATTTTCTTCCTAATTATTTATGTAGAAGGGCTTGTTAAATTTTGAAATAGCCCACTGGCAACCTGCTTGTACTGTTGACTCTTAATGTCTTAGCAGGACCTGGAAGATCTGTAGCCTGGTTTCCAAAGACACATTTTCCAGGCCCCTGTATTGTATTTCTAATGAATTGCAGCAGTGGCTTTGCTGTGGCAGCTACTCTATGGGAGAGGGGATTATGCTGTTCCCTGCTGTTCTGGAAGCAGTTGATTAGCAATTATGATTGCTGATGTCCTTGATTGATGAATAAGAAAATACTGTTTAAAATGAAACTTTCCTTTTCTCTGAAGTATGAAAAAATAATTCATTTCTCCAGTTAAATCTTGTGAGACATTTAAATGGTTGCCTGAAGTGCTGCTTCTATTTAATAACATAAGAATGTAGGATGGATGTATCTATCACTAATCTGAGCCGTAGTTTCCCTTTCGTCTCTGGATGCTTTCTGACAACTCTACCATTAATACACTTTGCCATCAGAAAAGTGCTGAGTAAGCTTGTGCTGCATCAGAGTTGTATTGTTGCACACTATGCCACATCTGTCAGGCAGAAGGACATAATTAAGCTACTGACAGAATGCTCAGGCAAGCAGCTTTTTACAAGTGAAGCACTCATGATGATTTAGTGAGGGGCTATATTCCTTGCTTTGAAACTCTATCTCTGCACATAAAAATCACATTTAAATTATGCCATACTCCTCCAGGCGAACATCAGAATACCCCTTTGGAGTCCAATTTTTAAATGAGATCTCAATTTTTTTCTTTACCCTGTGTGTCAATAAAGCAGCAGAATTCCCTGAATATTACAAGTAAGTGCCATTGAGAGTTAAATGCTGACTCAACCATTTTGGAAACTATATCTGACCTGATTTTAAAGACATTGTTAATAGAAAAAGATAAAGTTCATTACTGTTGATAAAAAAAGTACAATGTGGAAGAACTTCCCCTACTGTTGCAATGTGCTTTTTAAGTCAAGTTTATCCATATTTTTATTGTATGGTTTAAACCAGCACACCCCTGCTTTTTCTCCAGTGTTTGGTCCAACCCAGGTGTTGTATTCCTTCCCTTGCCTAAATCTACTAATGTAATTTCCCCTAACTCCCTTCTCTGTTATTGGGCAGTTAACCTGACCCCGATCCTTTCCACCTTCTGTGTGTATAAAAGCTACTTGCACGTGGCTGATAAGCGTCTTGGACTTCCACCATGTGTTGAATAAACCACCTCTGTTCAACCCCCCAAGACCCGTACTGCTGTTCATCTCTCCCTGTGCCGAAGGCATCAATAACCGGGACCGCAGACTCGAAGGGGGTATGTCGCACCCCATTCAGGGCCGCCTAACCTGGAGCACCCCAGGGGTACAGAAGTACCCCGAGGAAATTCTTCACCCTACTATATAAATTTATTAAATACCAGATTTTCCAAGAAGCCATGAAAGATTTGATCTTGAAAATCGGTTAGACTTTCCTTCATTGCAAAGGAAATGTCTCTGTTCATAACAGAGACTCTCTTCCAGTGATTTTATAGCACCAAAACCATTAATGCACTGGCACTAGGCCCTTAAAAGTACTCTAAGAAATGGCTCTTTTGGGAATTGTGTCTACGCTAATTATATAATAAATTCAGGAGTATTTTAGGAGCTGCTATCACAATCAGTTATTGCCATGACAATATTTTTAAAGTTTTCAGATTTAAAAATTATTAATGATTTCTTATTATCTCTTCAGCAACCAAATGGTCTTAAGAGGGTCAAATAAATCTGTACAGAGGCTAAGATGGTATATAGCATATGTGTAGAATCTGGAGACAGATTTTTCAGTTCAGAAGCTGTGGACTGAAAGCAATCAACTAATTCTTCTGTTTGCATGCAAAAGAATTTTAAAATAAGGTACATACACATATATCACAGAACATGAGTTAGAAAGGACCCACAAGAACCATCAAATCCCATTCTTAAATGGATGGCCGATATATAAAATAATGTTTTGGCAAAGTGTATCATGTAACCAAAAATACATGAAGGCAAAAAACATTCATGTCATAAAACTAAAAAAATGAAAGACTGGGGAAGACCTTTTTTTTCCCCCACCAGTAGTAGGGAAGGCAGGTCTTAACAAGAATGGAGGTAATGGCACTTCTCTAATTGCCAGTTTCAGTGTCACTGCAGCAGTGAAGTGAAAGGCTGAGGTGCTGGGGCTGGGCACAGCCCGTGCTGGAGCGCTCGCAGGGCTGGGCCGGTACAGGCGAGCTGGGCGCTCAGCCCACCACGCTCCCCATTCTGGCACGGCCATGCTGCCGGCTGCCAGCTCTCCCTATCCATTAGCAAAGCAGCTGAGCAAGTACTCAACATCCCTGGGACGAGCCTGTCAGCAGCAAGGATGGGGCATGTTCTTAGCCTGGCAGGGTTTGGCTGCTGCAGCAAGAGGCAGGGCTGGGAGCTGCTTCCCTTGCACTGGGCAGGACTCAGCGCATCCGCTGTCCCTCCGCAGGGCATTACCCAGGAGGCAGCAGCTCACTACGGCTCTCCCAGGCTGGAGCAGTTCCTGCTGGTCCGCAAAACTTCATAACCCCAAGTGACACTTCGGACAGAGCACGACGCAGAACTGCAGTGCAAGTACCCCCAGTAGGGAGAAAGGCAATAAAGAGGCTTGTGACACCCATGAGCTCCATTATAAAGTAAACTTTATAGGTAATGGGATTAAAAAATTCTTTTGCTAACGTTTTATACTTCATAGATACTGCTACATTGTAATGAGACTAAGGTTAACTATGTCCTGCCAGAAAAATTGTGTGTGATTGATTAAAGCTAGTATATCTAGCTTCATAGATAAAATCTTTTATTAAAATAAAATTTAGCCACTACAGCTTCAAGTTATTAGTGTTCATAAAAGAAAAAATAATGTAAGCAAACATGCAGACACAGACCTGCATACATATTCCTTCTCAGAAGATACTGCCATATATATATTGTATATATATTATATAATAATATATATAGTATATATAATATATATAATGGTATAATATTGTATAATATATATATAGTATTTGTATTGTATAATAAGTACATGTAAGCTAAAAATTCTTACATATAGTATGTTAATCAACATTGAAATGCATGTACTTCCATTAAAATATTAGAAAGGGAACTTTTTTCTGCCTTTACCTTGTCACTGAATCACACCGTGGAGGGTCACAGATACAGGCATCTCCCAGCCTGCACATGAACCTGACCATTTGCCACCAGGAGAGCCAATAAGGTGATCCTGTGCTAGCTGGAACTATAGCACTGCTTATACTGTCCTTTTGAGAAAATCTGGTCTATTAAAACAGAAACATCTCTATGCTACCAGCTCCTATTTTGTTTTTGCTCTGAAGAAAACTGCCTTCCAGTTCAATTTTAAATGCTAACTTCATCTGTACCTCAAATAAATTGGGACAATACAATCAATATTTTTGTGAAATACTTTGACCTCTTTATCACAAATGTTTTTTCCCATAGACTTTGTATTTTTACTTACCTCTCATCTCCATGATTTAAGAACAGTCCTGTGGAATTTTTCCTTAACTCATCAAGGATTTGAATTTATTGCAAAATTTTCATACTGCACAGTATTTCTTCTGATTTATATTTTTTGACTGAGCTGCATATGCTACATTTCAGACATATTTTTAATTGTTGCTCTGGACCATACATACCTAGAAAAGCTGATCACATTTACTTCCATAATTTAGTGTCTCTTTCAAGGTATTTGCACTTTGGTTTAAATCCAGCATTTCATAAATGTGTTTTTCTTATTTATATCAAACTTCAATTCAAATGGCTTGTATCCAGACAAACATGGTTTTGGTCAGAAATATCACAAGACCACTAAAAATGCAACTACAAAAAGCTTATGAATATAAGCAAAAAGCTTATGAATATATCCCTCTCACTTTGGTGGCTTGCTTTATAGCACTGTATTTAAAAGAATCATAAACATTTAGGCACATTGAAGAAGAAAAAGAATCTTAATTATATGGTGGTTTTTTCTTTTATTGAGGTGTTCTGGGAAATTTGAAAATTTGGTCCTATTGCTCTACATGCATGCAAATGTGGGCAAAAAAGGATTTGTGTTCTGAGAAGTACAACTGCTCTAGTAATTAATTTAAAAATCTGTGTAGACTCTGTGTGCTTTTCTAACATGTATTTTCTGTAGTTGATTCTAGAGGAAAATACAACCTAGATTATAATTCTTTCAAACTTAAAAAATGAGTTTAGATATACATGCACAAATTGAGTGGTAAAGTTAAAAATACAACAGTCCATGTAAGGTATTAACAAGAAAGTAAGAAATAAAAGCAAAAAAAGTTAAGCTAATAACTTTGGGCATGCTGCCATTATATATTTTTCCACAATACATCACAGCAGAGAAAGTGCAGTTTGTAGTCAGAGCAACTGTGCAAGGAATGAAGGCCATGCCATGCTTTTTTCTGAAAGTGATAAGATTTCTGCCTGACTGGTAGTCATGCTGTGAAGCTTAATTAAAATTTATGAAGCACATCAAGATCTTTGGATAAGAGGCATGGTACTATGAACTTGGTATTTTTTTCTTTCCAGCAATAAAGAGTAGAAGACTAAAATACAAATGCTTTGATCTTGTCATGCCACTATGGTTTGGTTAGAATTAATTCTGCATATGGATTTAACCACAAGGAAATACAAAAGGGCTTGTAATTTTTTGCTTTATTACCACTTATGTATTTGTAGTGGTCTGAAATACCATAGTAACCTTCTCTTTGAGTTTAAAATATTAATAGTTTTCTTACCCCCTTCAAAGTTTGTCCTTGAAACAAACAATCAGTATCATTATAAAAACAAAATTCATATTAGACTAAAGCAAGCTCTCAGATGTAGTTCTTCTGTCATTTTAAATACTGCCATTATTTTTTTTTTCCGGATATATTTTCAAAGGCTTGTGCTGCAGGAAAGTTTTAAGAATTGCACATGGCCATAATAGCCATGAAGCCATGTTTGTTCATGTATTTATTAACAAATCATACAACTCAGAGTGTAAGCAAGTAGTCCCATGTACATTAATTTTGCTGTGCAATCTCAGGAAATGACAAAAAAATTTATGTATTCAAGAATCCTGTGGCTGAGCATTAAGTTTATATGACTCATTCCTTATGCAAACTTATAAATTCTTAGTCTTGGAAATCACCCTCTTCAATGAAGCTCGTGTTTCATAATTGGTTTTGGGGGAAAAAATCCTTGTGATTAAGGCAACCTGGATAGGGCTGAAATCAACACAATTTACATGCATGTCTTAAGCAAATATAGATAATTATTTTCTAAGTAAAAGGTAAATTAGTGCAAAAGATAATCTCCTTGAATGCACTAGTTTGACAAATTTTGTAAAATTCAGTAAAATTAAATTGAATGTTCAGTAATCTCTTGACCTATTATACCTGATAGTGTCATTATGTTACAGTCCATGATCATGGATATACAACCTACAAACTTTTCTCGGTGATGTGTTGACTCAGGAAGAAATTGTATTAGCAAAAATCAATAAATATTAGGCAGTTGAATTATCATTGTAGTCTTCTTACTTGCAGTTTTCTTACTTACTTAATTATGATAATTCTAGTGTTTGTCTTGATGAGAGTTTTACTGTTTTATCCACTTTTATCTTCCTAGTGATATAAGTCAAACTTCTAGCCCTTCCTTAAGTTCTCCAATACCTAATACCTAATATTCACATATTAGTTTCACACTAGTAAGGTTTTTCTTAAATGTGTTGGTGTAGGTGCTTCCAAGCCTTTTCAATTTTGGGGTATCTTCCCTTGGTTGCACCTAAAGTCATCACATAGAGAGTGTCCAGTCAAGTGTGGTTCAGAACAGATGCCTGATGAAGCTGCCTTTGGTTAGACAAAGTAAATAGTGCTTTTAATTACAAATCTATATTGTCCCTAGACCTTGCTCTGTTAGCAGATCTCACCCTCAGAAGTTCTCTCCCAGTGACAGAACTTCAAGGTGAATTTCAGAAGCTCATCTAACTACACTCATACATCTCAGCTGAGACTGTGGTCTTTAATCTTTATTTTCATGGTCTCCTTTCTTTTTCCTTTAAAATCAATACATGAGCTTGGAGAAATTTCTGCTTTGCTTAGCAAGTGTACTTTCTGTAAGTCATTAAAACTAATCAAGGTGTAAATCAAAATCTGAATGACCACATTAAAGCAATGGCCAAAGATCTTAAAAAATTTCCACAGTCCTGAAAACAGTATCTGAGTGTACTTTTATATGCCAGGAAATAGAGTATACTGAAGTTACACCACCACCACCACCATCATCACAACAACAACAAAGAAAAAAAAAAGGACAAAGAGCTCATCAGTGACAAATCTGATGCTTCTGATCAAGCCTCTAAGTGAATCTTTTGATCTCTTATTTTGTACTCTGCTTTAATTTAACATCTTCCCTTAAGCTTTGGTTGTTTCAGTGTTTTCGTCTTACCCTTTCAAGAATCCTTAGGATCAATGATGCTATTAGTTCTATATTTGTTTTCATTTTCTTATTTTATTGGGTTTTCTTCCCAGCATTTGTCTTCTTGTATTATTTGTCATTTCCAGCACTTGCCTTATTTTACTATCTGTTGTTTGTTAGGCAGCTTATATTTCCAGTACTTGTCATTTCCCTTTGCATTTAATTTCAATATTTCTGACATGCCTTTTTTTTTCTTCCCGTGACTCATAACTCACTTGCCCCCAGTGTGTC